>DWFO01001861.1:0-14830 GCA_018246595.1 Mimoniades nurscia nurscia | reverse complement strand
ATAAAATCTCACAACTTTTTCCCCGTAGTAGGAATAAAAGCAACCACAGCAACGAATGAAGTTTAGCAATAAAAGTGTCCATAAATAATATCTGTGTGCCCAGAGAGAGAACTGCCACTTATTCGAAGAGCTCTATGTCCATGTAAATATGTGAATTTTCCCACTAAATCATAAAAAGCCATGAAAAAAAACCTCGTTTATGAATATTTCAGTGCTTTTCACGGATAATTTAACAGGAATGTTATCTATCTGAAGCTTTCAGTTGGGAATTGGGATGCATAAATTATGGATCCTCTGCAGCTTTCGTAAATCACAGGAATTTCACATGGTGTCGAGTGAGCGTACTGATTTGGTCTGCCGTGAATCGACGAATGACAAGCGTTAAAAAATAATCTTAAAAAAATACCGCTGGTGCTCTGAGGTACGATTGACTCTTCGTACTCCCAATAAATTTGTTTCACTTAATAAGCCTTTATCTATAATAATTTCTGGGAAAATATATAAGAAATGACATGCGAGTAAAATTGATAGTATTAGCTCTTAACTATGCAATCCCGCGAATCCGCAATCTCGCAAATTCGGGATCCCGCATCAAATTAGCGGGATTACAATGCGGAATAACACGTGCGGGATACGCAAGATTTGCAAGATTTAAGTTTTTTCACGAATTTACGATAATAGGGGGATCTTCAAATCGAAGTACGTACATACATATCTTCAATTAGTCAACAGCCGATGGTATCATTCAAACTTATAATAAAATGAGAAATGACTTTTCGTGAATTTGGAGGAAACAGAGGTAAGTATCTTAAAGCAACTTACAACTTTATTAAGTCAGTTCCACCTACAAGCGTCGAATCTGAACGCGCATTTTCAACCATTAGCTACACGTGCAGCAAAATATGATGAAATGTAAAAGGCGAAACTTTAAACACCTCATGTATACTCCGAAAACAATTTCGGAAGCAAGTGTTCGAATCTTATTGATATTTTCTTTATACTTTAATTCACATTTTCAAACTTTAATTCACAGAACATAATTTATATTTGTGTCATTTTTTCTGATCAAAATTTAATTATACTAATTGTTTCTTCCAAGAAAATTTTATTGTTTAATTTAAAGACTAAGATAATATTTTTGTGGGCTAATAATTCTAAAATATTGTACAATTCTACGAACCTTGCGGATCCGAGGGACTGATTATCTCAATCTTGCGGATCTGCAAGATCGTCTTTTGAGTGCTGGATTGCATTCCCTACTCCAAACAATTTAGCAATCGATTTTTGCATTTTATTGGAATGTAGAGTGAACTCTAACAATTGTTATAAATAGATTTTTAATAAATTAATATAATATAATTACATGCATAATTATGTTCCCAATAATGTCGCATGCATAATAATAGCAAATAGCACGTAGAATAATTAGTCGAGATGAATCATTGCTTGAAAAATCGATGGTTTAGTTAAAGTTTAGTCACATGTTTTGTCTCTGCTATAACGCCTACCGCTTGTTATTATTTTGTCAATATAATTTCACTCATTCACGGTTAGTTTGCTACATGTGCTCAAACCAGCGCCCATAAGCCATGCATCGTTTATTTTACTCGAGGAAATGTCGATGACGTCTCACAAAGTTGAACTCAAAATGTAAGCAATAAATTCAACTACATAAACACCTTGGACACTGCAGCGAACTGCGCATTTTCGAGTGCAAGGATAAATCCAACAGGAGAATAATAAAGGCCAAACAAATAAATTTTAGCTATTTTCTAGACTTTTCGTAAACCGATCACATTTGTTACATTCAACACACGATCAGTCTCTTCTTATATTATCATTTATTAACATTTATGAATACGTTGTATTTCAGGGTTTGTTCATTTTTTGTCTTCTTGTTTACATTTATGATGACATGAGATATTTGTCAATATTCTTTAAGCTGTTTCCACTGTGAATATCAAGATATCATAAAAATATTTTTATTAGATCTGTAAGAGCATGTTATATGATAGAGCCTACATAAATAAAATTCACCTTATTAAGAAAAATATTATGATCCCCAACCCGCATGCCCAGCGTGGGTATTATGGGCATAACCCTTCAGGGGAGCTGTGAACTGCAATAGGATGATGGTGATAATGAAGAAAAAAATTAACTATTCCATTAAATTGTATAACTATATTCATATTTTAAATTAAAAGGATCCGTTAAAAGGAGCGTCTGACAAACATGTAAAAAAAGACATCTGAAAATCAGGTAATTCGATGAAATTGGAACAAACGCCACAAAATGACAGCACCACGAGAAGGACGCGTGGCCACGGTCCGTCCACATTTGTTTTACCGTCGGTTACTTATCATAGTCAGATTACATATGCAGTGCCCTCTTTTGCGTTGGAAAATTTTAGATACATCGGCCGATCGGACTTTCAAACTAAGCCGCTTGAATTTCATGGTGTCGCTGTTTTTCGAATTTGTAACATCCATCTATTACGTCTCGAATTTGTCCGCGTGTGTGAGGAACGTCTAGTTTGACCTTTATTATTATTAAACAAAACGACCGTTCTTTTTTATTCCTAACTCATTCGTTACATAACTTGCAGAGATTTAGCGGATATAAGGTCATACATATATTCGATATATATACATCAATAAAAAAATATAATTGCATTTTATCACTGCTGATATTCTGCAAGTATTCACACCAGATCCATTAATGGGTAGACAGGGTACGCAGTACGAAATATCTCTATCCCTACAGACCTGTGATGATTCTTCTACGAGTACATTCATCAATCCCCTTATAAGCCCATTGCTTTTTGTTTCTTCTGATGCCGCCGTCATCCAATGTCGTAGTAATAATAAAGGTAAAGAATGTTAAATAAATTATTATTATATGATATGATAATAACCCAAAATAACAATATGATGTTTTACAAAGATGTTCCAACTTTGTTAAGGGATTGTTGTATTTATTTATTTATTCTCTTTATTTGTACACCAATAGGAAATTGCTATCAGAGCAATTTCTTCCAGGCAACCTCTAAGTAGAAGAAATGTAGACAAATGTCGGGGTATACAATCGGTAAAATTACAACTAATAAATAATCTAATTATGATAATGGTAAATAAATAAAACATTTTTTGTGCAACAGCTATCCAAATAGTAATTTGGCTTTTAAAAAAGTCTAAAGACTGATCCCGGTGAACATTGAGAGGAAGAGTATTCTCAATACGAACTGCAGTAATGGAGAAGGATATGTTACTAAAAGAAGCACAATGAGCAGGAGAGATACCTATCTGTCTCTTCGCTCCTCTCATAACCTTATGAGAGGAGCGAAGAGACAGATTATGAGACTGGAAGATGAATTTGAAACGCTCTTTAAGGTATAAAGGCGCAGTTGGACTAAACATCACGTCATCACACCTTTTAACTTTTCACTACTGGACACGGATCCTCTCTCAGAATAAGAAGAGTTAAGGTCATTAGGCTGCCATGCTGGCTAAGTGTCTATCTAATATACTAACGACTAAACAATGTTGTTTCAAAAATTCCCATCAAATTTACTTTCACCACGAGAACAAATTAATACGGCGAGAGATAACGGGTTTATTTGAACGCAATATTGCCCTCAAGGAATTACACTTTGGTAATGTAACAATTGGGTTTGTACATAAATCCAGTAAATGTGGGCAAGTCGCGCGATTTGTCAAGCGTGTACGCGCGCAACAAATGGCCTGTCGACGGCTTGATGGATCTGTCGCCAGGAGTCCTCACGGAGAATTGCTCGACTCTATTAACTGTAGTACTGTGGTGATCCTACGCGAACGACATCATTTCTGTTGGATAAATATCTTATTTACGAACGCAATGTTTCAGTTAGGTTCTTTTTGCGAACTACATAATTTCAATTGTAACACATTAATTTTTGTACTCCAATTTAACACAGAAAAATTCGGTGGCTGAATTTGTTTACTCTTTATTGATTTCTTTATCGTCAGGTCTATAAAGATGGAGATTTATTGCCCTCGGTGTATTCTGTCTACACATTCAGGAACTTAGCGTTACGATATAATAATATTGTTTCACAATAGACAGATTTAATATTTACGTGACGTTCCGTAGCAATCAACCCTTGGTGAAATTAAAAAAAATATGATAAACAAGTGTATATTAATTATTCATACACATTGTTCAGATTGAATTTCACAAACGCTCTATGTAGTAATGGTAACTTAAAAACTTATTAGCACAACAATAATTTAGTGATCGGTCACAACAGTTGAAGTGGGGATTACTAAACATCTCTTAGAGATAGGTATGTATATAAATGTTGGAATCATGAACAACGTTAAACTATGTTATATGGACTATATTTAAAATTCGAATTCGAATATAGTTTTATGTACCTACAGTATAGAATTGTACCGTATCGGGGCGGAGTAAGAATACATTCCCCGATCCCAATACCAGGGTCTCCTCCCTGTAGCGTGTCGTAAGAAGCTCCAGCTAGCCGCCTACGGTGAGCAGTGTAGACGGTACAAGAAGCTGTGATCGTAGACCGTTACATACCCAGAAATTAAATATAAATGAGATGATACATTGATACGCTAAGATATTATTGTCATGACCATCAAACCCTCAGTGTGCTACACCGACCGAGTCCGAGATATCAAACGCCTTAGAGAATATTATAGGGAACTTCAAGAGTGCACGTTGCCGTACGATCCTTTCATTCCCGGTAACGGTCAGTTACATTCAAAAAAGGCGCATAACTTCGTTAAAACAGACTGCCTAAGACCCAGGACTCTATTTGGCTAATTTCATATCACTGGACTAACACCGCTATCAAATTATTGTTTCATTATAATTATATCTCCATGCCAGGTCTCTGATGGAATAGGCACAGAATTCCAAGTGCTACATATGAAATTATTGTAGCAACGTAACATTTTAAATTATCTTATGTATATATCATATACATGTAAGTTATAGTAAATATACATTAATACGGAAATATGAAGTGTTTAACAAACCTATATGGCAATCGCTCCAAGTATAAAACCCCCCAGTCATTTCGACTCCCGCACGCAATCTAAGTAATTGGCTGATTTCACCGAATAGTTACTTCTCTTTTAACGTAATCCCGGATTAATTTATAGGCTGGAACGTGTGCCTGATTTATTTCCTGTGTTATAATTTATTGACGTACCAATGTACATGTGGGTTGGCCTTCGTGACAATATCTAACCAACTACATAGTTACAGAGCGCCATAAGCTATTAACTAAAAAATATTTAAAATAATATCTGTTTAATTATTTCTCATTAAAATATCTTTTCTAACAATACGAATGTTAAGTTCACAAATTGTGTTTACTGAAACAACCACTGTCCGTAGTCTGCCGTCGTATTAAGGTGCAGTATACACAAACGCGATAAGTGTTTTATGTTCTATGTTTGCTTGATATCTGATAGATACACTTTTCTACTTCTGAAACACGCAATAACCGAATAACATTTTATTATTATTATTGTTATTACTCGTAACTCGTCGCGTCATTTGCCTTACGGGGCAGACAGAGAGCATGTAATAACAGATTAAAACACAATCAAAATTAAGAGGGGAATGTAGAAAAAAAAAATTACGAGGGCGCAATATTAATGGATAGCGTTACATATATATTTACATTATAGTATATTTTAATGCAGCATACTTTAATATTTACAGTGGAAAGTAGTTGTGTTGTGTTACCAGTTCGAAGGTGGTGTTAAGATGACCTTTAATCGTTCCAGCCTAGTCGTAACTTGTCCCGTAAAACTTAATAGCTAAAGGAATGACCGAACATGGATATGAGCTGGCCCGAAGTATCCCGAGTCCTGACAGTGTACAAGACAATTCTACTATTAAGAACATTTTGTATCAAGTCAATGCGCTAGCAACAAAGTATGTATTTCCATGCGTCCACGAAAACAGCAATTTCCGTGCTACATAAAAAAATATCATCACGTCAGGTCCTCTGCGGGGTACGTCAGGTCCTCTGCGGGGTACGTCAGGTCCTCTGCGGGGTAGGCAGAGTTCACAGAGTACCAAAAATCTCTATCATTATAGACATGCAATTAATTCAACGTTCACTAGCCCCTCCATATGCATAAGCAGATACAACGAAAAATATATAAATTGACGACTAAGACTACATAGTTCGAAGTCTAGATTTCCTCGTTTCTCATTTGCGGTGTGACAGTTGCGCGGAGTTAATCGAATTTTCCGCTGCTGTGCCGTCACGTGCGTAATACGTAGGTTTCCCGTGTAATTTACCTGTTTTTTTTTAGGGCCGCATATATTATGGTTCATACGGGGCCGTATTTCTCTACGCTCCACTGAAGATTGAACGGCTACTGAATGTGCTACTTTGTAAAAAGAAAAACAAGGAATAATAATATTCGCCAGAAAGTGACAGCGGGTGTTTTATCGTAATGACCGGAACCGCGCCTTACACCATGATGTATTTTTTAATTTTTAATTTAAAATGTATTTAATTTTATTACGCAATATATAGTGTTACTGTTTAATTGCAGGGCGTGAAAAACTGTAATGACATTGTGTATGATGTGATTGTGTATACCCATAACTAATTCAAGAAGAGATTACTCGTATAAAAATAATTAAAAGCTATGTAAGTATATGTTCAAAAATTTCAATTCACATTCAATTCTCATCTAGTATGGTTTTATAAAGAAGTCACCGAGAGAAGAAACTGCGAGACATCGTACTTAGAATTTTGTCTACACTAGGATCGGTGGCGCCAAGGCGACCCTTATGGGGTGAATTAACCGTCTACTCCCCTGGCGTTCAAACTACGGCCCGCGTTAAAGGATCCTTTAAGATTAAACTGCTATATTTTCTACTGTCGCAAAACTTAAACAAAACGTTTTAGCTTTCAAGTGTTTATCGTGCATGTATTTTATTTGCTTAGCAATTATACCCATTTATTGAAAATATACATATGTATGTGCCCGGTGTTTGGCAATAGGCTCACCACCTATTCCATAGTGGGACCTAAATGTAACTGATGAAACGTGGGAATGTTCTACATTACTTTGTCTACCTCTTCGGGAATGAAAGGCGTGATTTATATGTATCTATGACATGAAATAAATATTAAAGGTTTGACCTACTGATGCTTACCGTAAACGTAACGTTGACGTTTAAAATATACACATATTAAATGTAAAAATATTTACATGTCAAAGCTCTAGTAAATGAAAGTTACAGCACTTAAAATTATATAAATACGATGTACGATGTTAATCAAATGTTTTCTTTGGAGGAGGTATCGTACAAGTAGAGCGTGCCTTAAGCGATAAAGATTGACAGTCGCTGGTCTATGCCATCCCCTTTAATGCTCCACCGACTTAAATTTTGTCGAATTTCCACCGCTATAATATCGTGTTACGCAATCTTCGAAACGAATGGCTTATGATTTCCGCAGTTTATGGCACTAGTGAAACAATTCTTGTGAACGACTCGATCGAGATTTGATTCCGACCTTGGGCAAAGTTAAAATGATCTAACAGTTCAATAACCGCAAAATTTCATTTTAATCCGATTTCCAAATGTATCCCG
Organism: Mimoniades nurscia nurscia; assembly: GCA_018246595.1. NCBI lineage: Eukaryota > Metazoa > Arthropoda > Insecta > Lepidoptera > Hesperiidae > Mimoniades > Mimoniades nurscia. Next base: position 7,201 of record DWFO01001861.1, on the reverse strand, counting down.
TCATTATTCATGTAGATAACTATTAAATATTTACTAAAATTTTAACACCTTCTAACAGTACGAACGAACAGTAGGTACTGATATAAGCTAAGAGACACGAATCTAAAAACAAAACACACCTTAGAATCAAAATATACGCGGAATTTTTTATTACCGTGAAACCAATATTAAAATGACTGAATATAAAATTCTATTACCAACCTTCAAACCGGAATCTTAAAAAAATAAACTTAGAACACTTGAATGTTTCAGTTTCATTTGAATAATTCAACGAGCCGGTGTGTAGCACACCACACGCTAGGTATTTTCAGCCTCATACAATCAAACAGAAAAGTATAGGTGATGTATTTGGACATTCATAATTCAATAGTCTACTGATGACATAGACAAAACTTGCTAGGAAATCACCATACCAAATATGTACATTGAAAGTCCACGATGAAATTAATGAAACTATGACCATTGAAACTAATTTTCACTTTAAGGACACTCTGTAAATCGCGAGTAACATGTATACAGATGTAATCGTAAAAAAATGTCACACTTAACTGTTTTAAAAGAATATACGAAAAAGTAATAACACATTAGAAGCACATCACAATGCAAGTGCTTCTCTATAAGGAGTAATGAAGTAATCATCGATTTGATAGACACATATAGACACATCAATAAACGATAAGTATATAATACATAAAATTTTACAACGAACTTTACGAAAATATCTCTAAAAATTATCCGGGATTATAAATAAGCAATAATTAAAACACGTTTAGGTAAGTTAAAATGTATGTAAACGTAATATCATACCTGTAATATCCGAAGAGGTAGGCAGAGGAGTGTTTAAGTTTCATCTGTTATGTTTACGATCCACTATGGAGTAGGAATATGTAGTAAGTAGTTAAAATCAATGTTAAAAAAAGTAATTTCACGCCTGTCATTCCCAAAGAGGTAGGCAGAGGAATGTAGAACACTCCCACGTTTCACTAGTTACGTTTACGTCCCACTATGGAAGAGTTGGTAAGCCTATTGCCATACATTGGGCACATATCCAGACTCCGAGCCACTACTAGAAAATCTAAATTAGAAAATTTAGTAGTGCCCGACGCGGGAATTTAACCCAGGACCTCTCGCTCGGCAGTCGCACTTGCAACGATTAATTAAATATATTTATTATACCATAACTCCAGGCCGCTATTACATAACGATAAGAACCAGTTTTTATAAGTTTTCATGTAGACATACATATGTACATATATACAAAGTAATTTATACAAGATGATGCCAATGTTTAAAAACCCATAGTTCCGGGTCACGTTGGCGTTATTCATCTGGCGACATCTGTGGCACTCCATTACAAGTAGCATATGAATTTGTTTCATTTTATCAAGAGATTTTATCAAGAGGTCGGTACATCCGGAAGGTGTAGACAGGGAAGTGTAGCACATTTGCACATTTCACTAGTTGTGCGATGTCCCAGCATACGGATGGTCAGCCTGTAGTGATAAATCCGGGCACAAATCCAGACACCGTCCTATGTAGTAGGCACTGGTAATTTCAAGTTAAAAAACTCGATAATACTTTGCCCGAATCGACGTTCGAACCCTGAACCTATTGATTAATAGTCGCGTTTGCAACCAATTGACCGCGAGGTAGTCAACTACTTATACAACATAGGTCAATTATATTTGAATATAATATGTACATATGTATATGTAGATAATAGTCCGTGGACTGTTATCACTGGCGGGTATATTTTAATGTAGATTTATTATGCAAAGGCCGCGTGAGTAGTAAATACAAGCTGGCAACAATGTTCAAACAGCTATAGCTCCAAGGGCGGCTCACGCTGGAGCTATTAATCTGGCGACAGCTGGAACGCTCCATTACAAGCAGCACATCAATTTGAATAGAGTTGCGCATCTACATGTAAACGTTACCTTGTATGAATATGGATGTTACAAGCCTGACACGTTAGCATTAATGGAGGGTGGTGATATGGTTGCAGTAGCACTGTTTGTCACTCTTTCAGTCGTTTTAGCGTTTGTATTTGGTTTTTGATTTCACGATACTATGTCATACCATATATATTGTATACCTGTTAAATTGGGCTTGTGGTTTGTCTGATTGATAGAGAACAGTGCATAGGTTCATAAGATTTACTGTCTTGTCTTGTCTTATTATCTTGAGAGATATATTTCGCTTAAGACAAGAGGGGACAAAATATTTTGTTATATTAAGAGTAGGTACTTTACAATACATGAATATTTACTCGTTTTTATTGTCACTAAATGACAAGCAGATTTACGTACAATTACTTTAAAATATTTTATTTAGTTGTGTTTTTGAACAGGTCAAGCTATGTATAATAAAGCAACAGCAACAGATTCGCAAGTAATGCAAATAGATTCATTTGAATAAAGCCCAGCGGAGCAAATGTAAACGCATTAAGGGGTCTCATTTCATAAATATGTATCATATACGTTAGGCGTATTAACATTAATGGTTGACTAAATGATGTGGCAAGCACATATGTATGTTTGTTATTTAATAAGCAAAGACAATAACGTTATAAATGGGGTACGAAGTTTGCCAATCTGAACTTGCCCAGCGTGGCAGAGTGTTGCATTAACCGTTATTGCTCTGAGAGTAGACCAACGTCGAATTACAGCAGAATAAAAGAATGTGGTGATGCATGGTGAAGCAAGGCTAAATGAAGAAGCAAATATACACTTGCATGTAATTTCAAAATTCAGAATAAATACAATTTCAGAATAAATAAAATTGGTCCCAAGATAGACCCTTGGGAATGCCTACACCGCGCAGTTATCACAATTCAATTCGTTGGAAAATTAAATATACCTATATATTTTTTAACATTGAAATAACACGATTGCTAATAGCCACTCTCCCTATTCAATGATGAGATGTAAACGTAATTGGTGAAACGTGAGAGTGTACTACCTTCCTCTGCGTACCTCTTCGGGGATAACAGTCGCGATGTCACTTGTGTTTTTCTGAAATAACACACATTGTTGTATACCGCGTATAGAGGCAATAAACGTATCCGTGAAATATGATCACGTTTGGATGCTGATGCACGTCGTTTGGCACTGGATGTAATATCGTATCGGACGAATATCGAGCGATAATAAAGAGTGTCGTTTACACTCATCAATTCTCTCCCTATTGGGCCAGTTATCACTTCGACATAAATGATTTGTGACATTTGTTTTTGTATTTCTCTTTAATTATTCTGCTTGGCTTTCGTTGGGTGGTAACATATTTTTTAGTATGCCGAGTTTCTTAATTTTAATATTATATTTTAATAAATACGGTTTTTATTACTTTTATTTAAAAACTTTCGATGTGTTTAAAGGCTAATGGATAGTTGCGTTTGTTTTCATGAAAGCAGAATTTAAATCATCAAACATTTTAAGAAGGTATTTGTTGAAATTATGACGCTGTTATTAAAGTAAATGAACCATGTCACGATCGTAAGAAAATATTAATAGTAGATAATTCTGGATCTCAATACTTCTGTAATTTATTTTCCTTTAAAAGGCATTCCTACTGACACTGACAGGTCCCCATTTTTCCTTTATTATTGCGTAGCGTGGCTGGCATTGTGCCTAGTAAAAACAATCTTCTCTTATTAATATCAGTGAGATATCCATTTTTGAGACAAGTTTTGTTCTCAGAAAAGACAATTGTTACGTCAAAGCTATGTTTTGTATTAAGACTACCCTAATATGGTCAAAGATTGCAAATCATGAGACGCAGATAGACCTGGAAATGCAATCAGAGATATCCGACGATAAGATCATACACATTAGTCTGACCCTTTTGTTGACGTTATGTAATAATGGTCGTTAGACCTTAGTGGCGGCCGTAAGTAAAGAAGACAGTTTATGTCCACGTCTTCACATTAGAGCAGAGTTGTGAAGTAAGGTCGAAGACGCTTCCTCAGGATATAAATTATGATCGGATATTGCAGCTGTTAGTATTAATATGTACACATGATGAAACCTCGCGGCTCCGAACGCTTAAGGATTTATTCAGTAGGCAAAAGAAACGACGTAAAAGTTTACCGAGAAGACAATCTGAGTTGAAACATTTGGCAACAGGAGTCCACGATTTGCGTAAGTCTCATATCAACGCTATGCGGCGCGTCTCCGATAATAAATCATTTTCCCGCCATAAAAGAGGAATATTAAATCGAAGGAGGATGCCAGCGAAATGAAGAAGGGGCCAAGTGAAAAATTGGGTCATAAAAAGGCAATCCCAATGCGCTGGGACGGTGAACAGAGAGCTATTTTCAATTAGGTACCTCTTTTTGCGGAACGAGTGCTGATATGGCCGTGTGTGAGGCTTAGGCTTTCATGATGATGCTGTTGTAGAAAGCAGGTAAGGCAGAAATTTGAGTCACTTTGCATAAATATTTTTGTTGAAATGTTTAATAGTTAGCTGTACTCTTTTAAATGGAAGTACTCTTTTAAATTCAATATTGGATCATCACAAACTTCCCATATATTCCTATCGGCTGTCTACAAATTTGAACGATTATTACCAAAGGACGTCAACCAGGACCCATTGCTTAAAGTTACCTTCGAAACACGATCATGAAAATTTGCAACGCAAATTTCACTTAGGCAATTGGCTGTGTCGTATTAGCCCCGATATGTTCCCTGAAATTTTGATGCGAAATCTACATACGGGCACATCCTATTAAAAACAACGCTTTCACTAAATAGCTAGAATAAGTTTAGGCAACGTGAGATTAGTTAGGTATACATAAATTAAAACGTTCTTTTACGTACGACATTATATGTGTATCTTTCCCACAAAACGACATGGTGGTGTTCCATCATTACCACATTTTATTACCGCAATGGTTAAATTCTTGGCATAAATTGTGCGAAGACCCATCGTGTATATGTTCCTTTGTTTTCAGTTGATATTTACTTAGGTATTTCTGAAATATACAACAGAATATTATTGGTTCATAGTCGTATATCACACAGAGTAATAATATTTACATATTCGAGGTGCGTTATATTACGCTAAAGGTAACATCAACATCTCGCTTAAATCCTTAATTCCCATGCTTGTAATCCCCATGGAGGTAAGCAGAGGAATGTAGGTCACTTACAGGATTTACCAGCTACATTCGTCTATGAAAATATGAAATAAAGCGGTGAGCCCATTGCCATACACCGGTTACAAAACCAGGCGACAAGCTACTATTAGAATTTTTTAATAGAAAATCTATGTCTAAAAATCCAATATAATACCCGATTCGGAATTCAAAGACAGGACCTTTCGATCAGCAGTCGCGTTTGTACTCACTCAATCAACGAGGCGAAAAAATATTTTTATTTATATATTCAAGCCGATTGTATTTATTATCCCTCCTCTTTTATATTTGTTTTTATTTTTATTCATTTGTTTCGTCCTTAACATACCCTTTTTAAGTAGGTATATGTTATTTTAACCTTCCTGTTATTTATTAGCCAATGGTTTTAAAGGGTCTTCTCACCTTGTGTTTATCCTAAATAAGTTTATTTGTTATTTTCTTACCGAGTTATTTTATTAAATACAAATCTATGTGTTATACTCAATACGAATTAAACTTTTATATGTATATTATATAAAGAGCATAGCAATTTGGAATTAAACAAATATCCTTGTCGTGGATGTATACAATCCACATAGGTATCTGAGCAGGTACCTTATTAGGAGTACCTTATTTTTCTAATTTGTATTATACCAAAATCCTTGAACAATTTGTCGTTCCATTTATAAAGCCTGAACACTAAGAATGAGTGATCATTTCCGTTATGAATTCAGTTTTAATTACATTCTTATGCTAAATGAATTCGGAAGTGGTATAATGGAAAAAAATCGGGACAAGGGTACCCGCAGAGACCGGTATAATAATACGTGACTTGTGAAGATTACCGATTTTATTTCCGGTTCTTTATTTTATATGAAGTTAAATACAAGCAAAGAGGATTTTTCATTATGAACGTAGTATATATTAAACATTCCAATTCAGTCCAATACATCTACATTGTCGGTTGTTTATATTCCGATTTTTAACAATGCTATAACGGGAGTATAACATTGTGGCTTGTGGCTCGGATTGTTATTTTTTCTATTTTCTTAGCCTACATCGACAATGGAAAATTGGTTTTTGTGATCGAGTAACAACTGTCGTATTTATGATAGAAGTGATCTAAGACTTCAATAGCATTTAGGACATGAAAGGGCAGGAACCATATTTTTATAGATATGGTCGATAACGTTCAGGTATAATTCAATAATTTAGAACAGAGATTGTCCTATCCTTGATTATTTGTAAATATCGTAAGCCAATAAAGAGTAAGTAACATACTGTTTTAGCATTAAATCCTTAATTTGTTTACCTATATTGCTTGCTTGTTGAATACGTGAGACTTGTAAGGAAATCGAATATAAATTTTGCAATTTACTTAATAAATACATAGTTGCAGTCTAAGTTCGAAGAATAAATTGCCAAATTAGTTATTAGTTGCAAATTTAGGTGGCTTGCGTGCTAGTTTGTCGTTTCAGTAACAATTTCATAAAAGAATCTTATATTTAGCAAATTGATGTGGCTATAATGGGAATACAGAAACAGGGCGACGAAGTTTTCTAGTTAAACTAATATGAGTTTCTAATTTTCCATTATAACCCGGTTACCTTAAAGCTGGTTGCGGGAACGTCGACGTGCTTACGCTGTTACGGAACGAGTTTTTGGATTAAAATTGTGATTGGTTTTTTTCAACCGGTAAGTGGTTACCGTCATAGAAGGTTGTTAACATTTAGATATTCGTATCATCGTAGTAATCGCCCAAGTTGTGAGTTGTGAGTGGAAGCCCAATGCAATTGTACACGTGAAAGGCAAAAACGAGCTAGCGAATCGAATTGATATCTGCGGTTCGCTGAGATATATTCTTGCGGATGAAACTTATTTCTAAAGCGTGTGATGCGATAGAGAAGTGCTGTAGGAAGAAGATTAAACACTTTCCAAGCACTTATGTTTACATATTTTTTTGTGTCAACATAATCGGTTCTTGAGTAAATCATCACCATCATCGGCCCACAGCTGCCCACTGCTGGACACAGGCCTCCCCTAGAGCGTGCCACTTTACTCGGTCCTCCGCTATCCTCGTCCAGCGTC
>DWFO01001860.1:0-14832 GCA_018246595.1 Mimoniades nurscia nurscia | reverse complement strand
CTCGAGCGTAACTGATAAACGTGGGCGTGCACCACTCTCGTCTGCGTGCCTCACCGGGGGCTAAGGCGTGATGTTACGTTATGAATAATGAAATAATATGATCAATATTTTTAATTATCTTGTGTACTACACGAGCACACGCAGCTGCAGTAAATATTATATGTACTTGCACGTATATAAAACCGCATCAGCGTGCCAAGCCACAGAAAAATAACAATTAACATCTAATTATATTTAATTTTTAAAATGTTTCTTTTAAATACCGACATGATCCATAAATAGCGATTTGAATTAGGGTAACTGACAATTGTTGTCGATCACAATGTTGCTATGTTGCAGATGAACCAAGCGACCCATTTCCTGGACGGCTCCCACATCTACGGCGCCAACAGTCGCGATGCAGCAATGCTACGCGAGAAAACTGGAGGCCTCCTGAAGACCTCCGTTGTGGACGGCCAAGAGCTCCTGCCTCTGGACATGAATCCTACTGAGAATTGTCTCGTTGACGAAAAGACTGATGCTTGCTTTATTTCCGGTGAGTTTTAAATAAATGTAGGTATTTGGTTAGTGAACTAATTTGACCCTTGGTGCGTGGTATTTTGTCACCGGACGAAGAGGAGGAGAAGTCCGACCAATAAAAAAGAGTTTGCTCCTAATTCTCTTTGTAAGCGGTTTCCTAAAGTAATGAGATGGAAACGTTTCGAAACGACTTCGTGATTTTTTTGTTTAGACGCGGAAATACGTCTCAGGGTATAGGTGCCTCTTGCGCGTGAGACACTTCATCACTGTTTCGAGTTATCGAAACGCGTAAAGTGGAAGTGTCCATCGCACTCTCTACATTTCCATTTTGGACGTCAATGTTAAAAGCTAACGGGTCAAAAGCGATCTCCACGCCGGATAAATTTGCGAATGAATATGCTGCCGTTAATTTTCTATTCCCGACTCATTTATCGTTTCTCCGTTCGGACACGGGCCTTCTCTCAGAATGATTCAGTCATATATAATACGATTTTATTTAATCCAATGTTATTATAAGTACATAACGCACCGTTTATATACGTGCATACGTGATTGATTCGTGGGGGCGCGGCGGCAGGCGACGCGCGCGCCAACGCGCACCCGTGGCTGGCGGCGCTGCACACGCTGTGGGCGCGCGAGCACAACCGCGTGGCGCGCGCGCTGGCCGCGCTCAACCCGGCCTGGGGCTCCGACCGCCTGTACCACGAGGCGCGCCGCGTCGTGCTGGCGCAGCTGCAGCACATCACCTACCGCCACTGGCTGCCGGCGCTCACCGGTGAGCAAGCTACCCGCCCGCTGCCGCCCGCTACCGCCCGCTACCGTCCACTACCAGCCCGCTGCCGTCCACTACCAGCCCGCTACCCGCCCGCTACCGCCCGCATTACATCCGCACTGTTCTAACCTCCACGTATGTTCCTTGTGATTCGTACGCGACTGAAGAATTGTGGGAATTGCTGCTGCAATACACATTACGTATTTATTTTTAAAATATAGTGTTAGTAAAATAATAAAATTAGTTTATATCTGCTTATGAATGCCTCAGTAATTATACACACACGGCCTAAACTAACACATCTAAAAAGCTTTTGTTACGTAACCGGACGGTAACTATTTGTGTACATATAAATATGTACACTGTTATATACAGATATTTTTACTTTGAGACACACAAGTTTTACTTGTACCAATGCCAGAATTGTTTATTGTGTGTGGGTATCGCAAGCCCGGCCAGCAGTCGGCTTCGGTGACCACTGCACCGACGGCTCTCAATAGTTACATGTATTCAAAGTTGTATATTTTTACAGAGTAATTGTCAAATTTTTATGATATTTTAAGTTTTGTGTTCCTTGAGTATTTGCATACTTTAACAATGTAATATTTCTCATTTTCTTATATCAATTGTGAGTACCTAGTTGTAGAATCCTTTTTTGCTACCGTAAAATGGGGTGATTAGTAACAGTTTTCAAGTTCAATCGTTCATTTCTTGGCTATTTCTAGCGCTAATACAAATATTTATTAAAAATTTTATGAGTTAATAGTTATTTAATTGTTTTTGGACACCCCCATAGGAGTTCATTAAGTCTGCAAGAATATTTTTGATAAAATATACCTTGTTGCAAATTAACTTTACTATAGGGTGACTAACAACAATACATGGGGTGGAACACAACGCCTTTAACCTTAGTATAAGAAATAATAGAAAATTAAATAATTATAACATTTTATTTATTGATAAAAGTACCTGTAAGCGACGTCTGCATATAGAATAAGAATTGAAAATATAAATAAAAGTCTTTTTAAATCATAGCATAGGGAATTTAATGTATTAGAATAAGTTGTTTATTATTTTTATTATATTTAATGTATTAGAATAGGTTGTTTATTATTTTTAGTAACTGGTGAAACGTGGGAATGTTCTACATTCCTCTGCCTACCTCTTCGGGGATTACAGGCGTGAATTTACTTTTACGAATATATCTTGGTATTAAGTTATCTTCTAGTAATCCTCCTAATTGGAATAGCCTTAGGTATTGGAAAACGTTGCAACGGGAAGTATGCCCCATTACAATGCTCCTACTTGGGACAAAACCACTATCATATCTTATTAGTGCACGCGAGGCGTAAGCCTTGCACGCTGCGATCATTTAACTACATTTTTATAATTGTATGACTTTGTTAAGCCACTCCGATAATAAATAAGAATACATTTTCCTATCTGTACTTTCCTGTATTTTCTGTAATATACTTGCCAATGACTTTATTCTTCGTAGAACGTATGATATTGCAGTATAACTATTCATAAAAACTTATATATTTATATAAACATGTATGTGTTTTTAGTACCAATGCTTTTCTAGGACAGGCGTAATGTTACCAGAAAGTTATTTACCTTTCTATGATTTTTGGGATTTATCGCACTTTGTCATATCCAGTAAATAGGGGATTATTATGAATGTGGGATATTGTGGCGTATTAAAACTCTTCCGAATTTGTATTTAGCAAAATGCAATATATGCAAAACGTATTTTAACAGAACTCGCTGCAAACAGAATTCACATATTGCAATTTGTTATTTGGTGCACTGTAGCATCCTGAATTACTTCACTTATGATTATCTTAATAAAAAAAAATCTAAATTAAGCAAGGGGACTAAAATAAATTATTGTTGGAAGATAAGCTTATATAAAGCCCGGCATATCTGACCACTTCTATTTATTACTTGGTCTATGGATATCTTCAACGGTGTCCAATTTCGTCTAACATAATATATTTCATTCTGTGCAACTCTCAGTGTTAAAATAGGTATAAAGTGAAAAACGCGTGTCGAAAATAATGTTAAATATTTTACTTCTCATATTGTATTCTGAATTTTGCTGATTCCTTTTTAATTTCGTAGGAATGGTTTGTGGTGCTGACAAGTATTTTTGGAGACAGGTAGGTATTTTTTAATGTACTTTATCGTTTTTTATTTTGTTTGTTACAGTGAAGTGCTTGTGGATAAATATAAAATTTAATGTTTTTTTATGTGAAATTTCCAAAAATTAAGAGCTCTCTATTATTGAAAAAGACAAACCTATTATTTAGATTTGATTTTGTGCCTTTTTCATAGCTAGTGTCTAAGCTGGACTTGGCTATGTTGTCTGTGGAATATACGGTCATATTTATTCAAACCAGACTTACAATAATGTATAAGCTCTCAATTTTCATATCATTTATTATCCCTCTGAAACATTTTAAGCTAAGACATAAAAGAACAGATTTCTGGCATCTGACAAATGGCATTCTTTTCTGAGTGTTCAGGTAGGTGACTACTTCGTTCGTCCCTTTTATCGTTCTTGTATGGACAGGAGTCCTCTTTCAGAGCGAGAAAGGTTAACGTGTCTGGTACACTGGTACATTGGCACCGTCAGCAGACTTCAGTTTATTCATTGGTATGATATCCCTTTGGCCAGAAGTTATGTCAAGGTTATTCGAATCGCAAAGGAATATACCTACTTATGCTTACCCTTGAGGGAAACCTGTTATAAATACGTACAAATTGGATCGTTTTGAAGACATACAGCAAAATGTACTTATATGAGATTTCGCAGAAGACGTCTTTGATCATCTGCTGATGACAAAGCGTATCTTCGAGTACAAGGAAATTGTTTTCAGGTAATATCAGTTGAATTCAGTGCAGTCGATAAAAATTGTTTGGGATTGGAACGGCACAATGTTCTTCTCTACCTATTCTCGTATTTCGTCTTCGCTTAACTGTTCAGCGGTTTTCTTAACTCTGGCTACCTGCTATGCTATCTGATTACCTTCTATATATTTTCTTCTGTTGTTACTTATATCTTTCTACATATATTCACACACGCATTAATAACTATTTTAATTTAAATCCTAGTCACAAAAATTAAGGAATATAAAGAATAAATCTAAATTTTTCATGATTTTCGAAAATTTTGATTTTTTTGAGGAAATTGATCATATTGAAAATAAAGCATATTGTAGTTTTAATTAGAGGTAATCAGCCTGTACGATGATTTGCTGCGGAATCACAGTCAATCAAAAATCAAAAAGTCAGAGCATTATTATCTAAAAAAAATGTTTTTACCGTTACAATTGCCTTAAAAATTAATCTTTTTGAACAAAGAAATGAAGATTATCGAGAAAAACATTTTCTTTCAATGAAACAATGTATAAAAATCGAAAAAAAAATTTTTTTATATCCCTTATTTTTTTGTGACTAAATTAATTAATTTGCTGTGAACATTACCGGGACTATCAGGAGGTGCTCTTGCTCGCTTAGTAACTCCATAATGATTTATATAAAACATTTATCGCATTGCCAATATAGCTAGACCTTCCAAAGATTTGTATTGGTGCTTCGACTCAATTCGTTCTACTCCTGGGGACTAAATTTGATTATATTGCATATATCTGACTATAGTACCGTTCATAAGGGTGTATAGCTGTTTTTTAATAGACCAATCATCATCTTTTGTCATCATTAACTTGAAATTCTGAATAACAAAATTCGCGAGAGATAATTGAATTTACCATGAAACTTTGTTACACAACATGGTATATATTTTAAAACATCGTTCTAGAATATTATAACTGACACGAATAATCTACTATCGTAAATATTGTCTAGAGATATTATAAACGCGGTAGCGTTTTGTGTATCTGTCTCAAATAAATGGTGATAACTAATGTCGTAAACGTAAACAGCTGTAAATTACATTTATCAGGCCTTTTACATCTCATTACAGTTTTTCTCGAAATTCCATATGTATTAACAATATAGTACGCCTCGTTGCACAACTGGCTTCAGACGTAAGATTACAATACACATTTTAAAATTTTCAGTGCTTAGTACTGCTAGCGGACAGTTTCCAATCCGTGGGTACTGGATTCGTTTTATCATTCCCATCGGTTCTGAATCCTGCCATCCTATCCCCGTCTGCGACTGATATTAAGGCAACAAAGGATCAAGCGTCATGGATATGTAAGTATTAAATGTGGGCTGGCAGACAATATTTGTTCTTAATTGATAATAAAGAAATTATTCCTGTTTATAATTATTTATTAATCCTTATTTTTTTATAAAGTAAAAATAAACCAAACATGTAATTTTATGTGTTCGTTATCACTTAACGACTTTAAAACTCTACAAAAGTTACTGCAGTCTTATCAGCTCCTGAGAAAGCGATATTTTGCACCGTTTTGAGGTCTCATGTCGCACATAATATCTATTTAAAATCTTATGTCATCAAATAATCTTATATCATTAAACCAGGTCCCTTACTGGATATGCAGAGAGCACCGAGTACCGAATATTTGAATACTTACAGTACGTTTTAAACATTTGACATGACAATTTAGAATTATGCTAAAAGTAGATATAATATTTTTATTTATGATAGATATTTTTGTTGTATTCAGTTTATCATGTACAGTAGGATATATGTATGTACAATCAAACAATTCAAACAAAATATGTATGAACGACAAACCATACAGTATGCCTTATTATTAAAGTTATGTTAGTACATTAATTACTTTCAATGAGTTCGACGCCGCGTAATGCTAGAAAGCAAAGTTTCTGAATTTTAAATACTTTAACAGTATTAATTGAGTTACTCAAAATATAATTAGGATATTCCAAATCAGATTAATGAATAAATATATTAATTTATAATAGGCAAAACAATCAATATTGTACAAGGCGAACTTCGTGTGACGTCGTTTAAAAAAACTACACTCACACAAATTTATTACCCAGTTTATCAACATTCAAATTACAAAAGCGATTAGTTGTACCACGAAAACATAGTGTTATTTACATTTAAATCGATTCGATTACCACCATAATACAATTTTCGTTTGAACAATTCAAACATAAATCAAGAGAATAGTAGGATACATGAAAAAGTGACATTCTGTTTAATAAATAAACAAAGATTAGTCTAATTAAATGAATATTAAAGAAGGTTTTGTCTTTTTCAGCTTCCGGTTACGGATTTTCTGGTTTTATTGGTTTCTGCGTAATACCAGGCCTAATGCAGAAATACGGAAGGAAATTCGCTCATGTTGGATTAAACTTAATTGTCGGAATTGGATTCATCGTCCTCACTGTGGCTGAAGACGTAACCACATTACTTGCAGCTAGAGTTATCCAGGGATTATCCGTATGTGGTGTCTACCTTACTTCAATTATCCTATCTGAATACACCCAATCAAAAAGACGCGGATATTTTATAACATTGAAGAAATCAGCTGTTGCTTTAGGATCCCTTATCTGTCATTCGTTAGTACTCATATGCGGTTGGAGAAAAATCGCAGCTATAGCTTCTATTTCAAGTATAACGGCAATTATGCTGACTATTCCATGGACAGAAAGTCCTGCTTACTTAGCAATGAAACGCAGATATGAAGATTGTGATAAATCATACACATATTTGCACGGAGATACGCCAACAAGCAGAAAAGAATTAGAAGATTTAATAACGGCACGGATGGATCGACTAGAAATGACAGGAAAAGAAGAGAATAAAAAAGTGAAAATGGGAAAGATATGCAAGAAGTTTGTAAAGAGAGACTTTTTGAAGCCATTTTTCATCGTTACATTATTAACGGTGATAATAGATTCTGGTGGTAGATATTACAATCTTGTATATATCGTTCAAATTATTAAAGACCTAACTGGTGATAATTCTATAGCTGTATATTGTTCTATTGGGCTTGATTTTTTAACGATGATTTCTTGCTGGATATCTTCTTACGTAATAACCAAGTTTACGAGACGCACCATGCTCTTCACATTTGGTTATTTCTCGGTCGCTCTTATGTTTTTAATAAGTCTAACAGTTTATTTAAAATCGAAAGATATTTCTGACAATTTTATTTGGTTAACCCTTTGTTTAATTTTCCTCAACTGCTTTATTATAAATTTAGGGGTTATACCAGTATGTTTTGCGATCTCAGGAGAGATATTTCCCTTGCAACATAGGGGTTCAGGTACGACCGCAACGGGTTTAATGTTTACGTTGTTATATGGAATCACCATAAAGAGTACTCCAATAATGATGGACAAAACTGGAATCGAAGGCGTGTATGGAATATATGGATTATGTTTAGGGATTAGTCTTACAATTTTACTTTTTATTTTGATGGAGACCAAAGACAAAACTTTGCAAGAAATCGAGGATGAAATAAAAGGCAAAGAATGGAGCAAAGCTGTAATAACAGAAGAAACAGAAAAACTAACAAACGTGAATACCATAACTGATCAAAAAAAAACCCCTCCTAACATCTAAATCACATTGCCCCCAAAGCGCTAATAAATTTGAAAACCGTGGAAATTAAATATTTAGCAACCAAAGTTTATTTAAGTAACGCCAAATTTTTCCGGCGATACAGATATTTGAAGGCTCGAGAGGCTATTTGTTATACTGTAAAATATTATTACTATGTTATCACTCTTGATCCCTTACAGATTAGGCAAATGTAGTACCACTAAATGTATATTATAGCCGAAAATATTTTTTTAAAATTAATGAATGTTTGTAAAGTTTTTATTTATTTACACAAAAATTCTCCCCAATTTCTAAACCTGAAATATGTACAATTACAAACATCACCGATATAAGCGGTCTGGTACGTATTGATATTTTTTTATTTTGTTTTATTTATTAACCATTTACAATTTTAATGCAGACATTATAAATTATATTTTTTAACACGTGTACTAGGATTCAATGGATATTTCGTGAGTTTTGCGAAATGCAGCAGGCGTTGAATACAAATTAGTCTACATATTAATCTAGTCAAGTCAGGACACCATTGAGCAAGGTTAATGCGTGTATTAGTGGTGATTCTCTCTCCCTCACCAATCTGCAATCTGGCACTGCAAACAGCGTGTATCGACGAAAATATTTATCCATTTGGATGTTCAATTAAATGAGCTCTAGCACGGTTAGGTCACAAATCTTACTAGTGATGAGATTGTAAAAATTCTCCATCGGTGCCCCTTCTCGTTTTTCTTAAAGTATATGTATCCGAGCATTTCCTGTATGAATAAGGTAGGATACACATATGGGGAACCTACAGATATCCATTTCGGTTAAAATAAAGCGATTTCAAAAAAAATCTTTTGAGTTTATCTACAATGAAACTTTATTTTACCTCAAGTGGACTGCATATGATTGCGTTACTTTCCAAACAACTTATAATGAAAGTACGATATAATATTGTTATTGCTGCAGCACTCTCAAAGTCTTTTGATTGTCTCAAAACAAAGTGATTTGTAGGCTTTACTAGCTACCACACAGATACAATCCGCAAAGCTAAGATCTGTATGAATAACAATTCACAAATCTTATATTGTCGATTGTCTTTCCAAGACGATTTGTTTAAGCTAATAATCGTATACCACAGGGTTGTGCGTGCGATTGTATGACATAACAGAACAGAATTGGTTAATACAATGCGAATGTTGATGGACGCCGACTCATCAAGACTCATCTATCTTGATCAAATAGGCCAGATGGGGGAATTTGATATCTCAGTAACCCGCGCATCTATAAAGAGAGTCATGAGTGTAGAAGAAGCGCGGCAGATTTGTAAGTACAGAAATATTTGGCACTCTGCGCTCTCTGCCTACATCGTGAGGGACCTGGCTTGAAGGTATGTATGTACTTGTGTGTTAAACACCAGCTTATTTCGTTTCGTATTCTCTGTGACAATATTGATATTCTTCCACCGTAGTATGCAATCTGCGGATTGTCAATTTCCATAAATAACTAGATCATCTGCAAGTAACAGACAACGAGCCGTGCTAACAGTATTAGGCAAATCGTTTACGTAAATTATAAAATTATAAAGGGCCAAGGTTCGACCCTTGGCTTATTCCAGAAAACGTGTGGTATGGTCTTGAGAGAACTGGTATGGTTCTTTAAACTGAAAATACTGCCTCCTGTTACAGAGGTAGCAAAAGAAAACTATTGTAAGACAGGGGTAAATCCGCTAGAAACCTTAGAACTAAAATTATTCTTTGGCACCGGTACCACGCGCGAAACTGTCCAAGTATCCGGATATTGAGAGTTTTTAAAACACAATCAAAAATGGACAGTAATTTTTTTACAAAAATAGTTACAGTCTTTTGCTATATATACATATATTGGGAGATACCATCCGGGCAAGTAAACCGTTTTGCTTTTAGCGTTCTGAGTGCCTATTTATTGACATCCTCTAGGCTTATAACACCAATATTTATGTATACTACTAATAGACTAATAGACTACTCCGAAGAACTCTTAGCCTTATGTAGATCAAAATCTGAGGGATCATGTAAATATAGTGAGCTGAAGTACTCAGCGAATATTTGTGCTCACGTCATTCGGAACCGAAACAGTTTTTTGCTACAATTATTCTCCGTTACTACCTTTGCTACATCTAGAAGCTATGTAGCCCCGACATCGCATCGAATATTGCTTTCCATCCTGGTCTTGTATTCTATCAAATCAGGTTTGATACTTAACAAGTGCGCTGTAATACAAAACCTTTGGACGATGTCTGCTATGTAAAATTTTCTTATACAGATGCTAGACAGTCGTTCAGCTTAAATCTACGAGTATTATAGCTAAGCCACTCTCCTTTTTAAGCCTGATCTTTCGTCTCTAACGAAATGATATCCAGCCGGAACAAATTGAACCACATTTCTGTTAGAAGAAATATATCTGATGGTGAAGCCATCATTGCCATGGATAAAATAAATGTTTTTTTTGCGTAACCCGCGAACATTTTGGCAATACGCCAGAGCAGTATGCTTTGTAAGGTCCAATTAATTATTAGATTTTACATCTGTCGTTTATAATACTGTCTGTCTGTTCTGAAATCACTCATTCAACCGTATGTTTTCCGGCCAGTTCTCTACTGACATAAAGAAGGCAAAATCACTTTCACGAATTGTTACAACCAACGATTCATAATTACGTTGTGTTTTTTGATTATCATGGAGTCATGGACGTTGTCTTCGTCGCATCAACGTCGACGACGACTTCTTTTTATTTCTCACCATTTTCTAACGGCACTCGCATGACTCGTCCACGTATGTATTTGCAGGCTTTAAAACGTTTGTTTGCGCATGCTCAGCTGAACTTAATAGACTGTTGTTGACTGTTGTAGACTGATGTCGGAAAGCAGATGAACGTGCTGGTATCCACACAAGCATGGCCGTCTGAGTATTAGTACTTTGCGTTAACTTACCGTCCCTAACGTCGGTAGTTGCCGCCGCAACTCGGATATTATCAATTATAATTTCTGCATTGCGATGTCATCGACCTGTCGTTATTGGTTTGGTATCAGACTCGGTTCTCGTTACATGTCGAAATTTAATGACATGCAATCATTATGTATTAAACCGTGACGGTGCGAGGCATTTTCATTTCTTGTATAATTGTTAAATATTGTATTATCTTTAAGTTTATAAGTATAAAATCGCGAGTGAATTTAAAATTATGGCGTTCTGTAATGATATATTCTTCTGGAGACAAGTAACTATCTATTGTTTACTCTTCTTCTTATTATTTTCATTCTTCTTATTATGTGTACCGCTTTTTGTGTACAGTTCATTCGAATATGATAGATGATCATTTTATTCATCTTAAACATATTTTTGGAAGGTTAAACGAATATTTTTGGAAGGTTTATTCTAGATTTGTAGAAGGTCACTTCGATAAGATGAGTGAATACTTCATATTCGATTTGTAACAAACTTTATGATATACCAAAAAGCTTCTCAAAAATCTTTATACTTGTCCACATAATAAATATAGGTATATTGTCTTTAAAGTAATTTCCCGGGTCTAATTAAACACGAGTATTTACTGAATTATCAAAATCGAATGTGCACCTTTTGATAACTAAAATTTTATTAACTATTTTTTAATCGATTATATAACTACATTATCGTGTTTGCAGATTTTAGTGCTGATTGCCAATTGCATGCAGTCTATTGCCTCTGGGTTCATTTTAGCCTTCCCGGCCGTTCTGAATTCAGCTATCCTGTCCCCAAAAGCAGACGATATCCAGGTTACTCAAGATCAAGCGTCATGGATAAGTATGTACCTAAATATATGGATAAGAAGACAACGTAGATTTTAGTTGCGAACTATAACATTATATGACACAAGCCGTTACGGTAATCACGTTAATGATCCTTTTAGAAATTATGTACGAATTGTAAAAATACATCAATCCAGATTAGGTCATGGCCAATATTTTAACTTGGACATTTTCACTTAATTATTTTTATTGGAGTTACATCCAACTATAGTTGACCTACAGATTCTAAATCAAACATAACTCAAACATTTTCTCCCAAGACCATGATATCTTTAGTGTAAAAAGTTATTTGCAGTATAACTTTTAATGATTTCATTCTAGACAGAGATGTTTATAAACGCAAATTAATAAAGTTAATGTTAAATAATCGAATACTTTTTCCATTTCAGCATCGACTTATGGCTTTGCCGGTATTCTTGGATTTTGTATCATGCCAGGTATCATGCAAAAGTTCGGCAGGAAAGTCACCAATATTTTGCTGAATGTTACCAATGGCACTGGCTTCATTATGCTTGCTTTAGCTGAAAACTTGACCACTTTGTACGTAGCAAGAAGTATTCAAGGATTATCATTATGTGGAGTATATCTCGTTACTCTTTTTATGGCCGAATATGTCCACCCAAAGAGACGTGGATATTTCATAACGTTGAAGTTGAGTGCTGCTGCTTTTGGATCTTTATCCTGCCATTCTCTGGTACTCATTTGCTCTTGGCGACGTATCGCGGCCATTGCAGTTATTCCAAATACACTTGGTATTATCTTAACAATCCCCTGGCCCGAAAGTCCTGCTTATTTCGCGATGAAGGCCAGATACGAAGAATGTGAGAAGTCGTACAAATATTTAAATGGAGACACTAGTGACAGTAGAAAAGAGGTAGAAGATTTAATATCAGCACAGGAAGAACGACGACAGAAACAAATACGAGAGAATAAAAAGGGACTAGCGTATGTATCAGAAATATACAGAACAAAATTGAGAAAGGATTTCATTAAACCTTTTTTTATAATAATATTATCAACCATTATTGTAGACTCAAGTGGTAGATATTATAATCTGGCTTATATCGTGCAAATTGTTGAAGAAATAACTGGCAACAATTCTGTGGCTATATATTGTTCGATGGCACTCGATACTTTAACGATCATTGCATTATGGACCTCGTCCTATGTCATAACTAAGTTTGCAAGACGTACTATACTGTTCACGTTTGGCTATTTCTCAGTAGGCCTAATGTTTTTCATCAGTCTCACAGTATATTATAAACTGAACTATATTTCTGACAATAATATTGTATGGTTGATACCTTTCACTATTTTATTCAACAGTTTCATTGTGCATATGGGAGTAATACCGGTATGTTTAACGGTATCAGGAGAAGTATTTCCATTGGAACATAGGGGGTCAGGTTTCACAGCAACGGGAATTATGTTTACGTTGTTGTATGCAATTACTATGAAATGCACTCCGATCATGATGGAGAAAACTGGTATAGAAGGTACTTATGGAATATATGGATTATGTTTCGTAATCTGTCTTTTCATGTTACATTTTATTTTAATTGAGACTAAAGATAAAACCTTGCAAGAAATCGAAGATGAGATGAAATCTATCGATCGAACGAAGAATTTACATACACAAGAAGAGGAATCATTAACAACAGCTTAGAAATACTGTAATGTTTGCATTTGGAAGTTTTTCATAATTTAACCAAATACAATCGGTCTGAAGCCACTAGTGCCTACTTTGTATCTGTTTTTCAAAAGTTTTACTCTAAAAACCTTGTCCATTGTTATAATTGCCAAATTATTATTTTACACTAACTTCTCTTATATCAATGCGGTGTTTTTTTGTATACGTGAATTTGAGCTTTTCTATAATATAACTACTGAAATACATGTATCGTCAGATTTTATATTTATTTTTCCTCATGTAACTAGTGCTGTTACTTTATTTTGTTACTATTTGCTACGCATTTCAGTTGTTATTAGTACTAGACAAATTCAAATAAGATATTGTAAAGAAACATATTACGGTTAAAGCTTGGCGGTAGTATTATGTTACCAATGCGCAGAATTTTAATCACTACTTTAATAATTATGATGTTGTTTTACTATGATTCCACATTATAAAGTACATAAATATATCTGTAGGAATTGTCCATTATCTGTATTTATAGATATGTATATATTTTTGACTATTCCAATCATAAAACTTGATTCGACTGGCCCGTTGGTGCATTGGTTAGTGAACCTGATTGCGCCGGGGGTCGTGGGTGCGATTTTCACCCAGAATAAATATTTGTGTGATGAGCACAAGTATTTGTTCTGTGTCTGGGTGTAAAAAAATATATCTATTTAAGTATATATTTATATGTATATATGTAGAGTATATCAGCCATCCGGTTACTATATTACAAGCTCTCTTGATTTGTTATTTGATATCATACCACAAGTTTGGGATCAGATGGCCGTGTGTGGAGATGTCCGGAGATATTTATATTTTTTATATTTACATGTCTTGAAATATTTAATTCCAGTAATACGAAACTTACGACAGAAAATAGAATGTAATAAAAACAATTATCATCATGCTTGTTGCCTTCAGTAATTTTTATTTACTGGCCAAACAATTCTGAAATAATTTTTAGGAAATAAAATTTTTCGTACTAAAAATACCTTGAGGCGCTAGTTGTGCGTAATAATGGCAAAGAAACACCGATGCGCTCCAAGCGATCCTCCGCCATGTTAGTCATTGCGAGCAAGAGAGTACCAAGCTATCAGAAACAGTTAGAAGATTGATAACACAATTGCTTTATTATAAGAACTATCTCATAGAGGGCAGTAACGTTACCATAGTCTTATAGCTTGCTAGCTATTCAACACTAGATGGCGTATGTAATTTTGTACTAGGCTCTCATATAGCACGTCACCAAATGTGTATGACTGACTTAGTTTCTAAAAGATGGCGTTGCAACTGTGATATTTAGTTGCATGTATAATACATGTAGCAATTACGATGCCTTCTCTCATATATTATGTGTGTGACTATTATTTCTGTTCATACAATAAAATATTGGCATTTGAAGGAAGACACAAATACTATGTGCCCGGTATATGGCAATAGGCGCACCACCTATTCCATCGTGGGACGTAAACGTAACCGGTGAAACGTGGGAGTGTTCTACATTCCTCTGCCTA
>DWFO01001859.1:0-14833 GCA_018246595.1 Mimoniades nurscia nurscia | reverse complement strand
ATGTACGTTAATCACACAATTATTTTTTAGGGTTGCCAATGAAATAAATGTTTCTACTCGTTCGAATCCTGAAGAAGATATGATGCATGTATGGTCAGTCAGTTTTGTATGCTTCTATTGCGAATGTTAAATCATTCAATTTTGGGTGTGATTTGACAAACACATTTTCATTTTAAAAATATCCTTGTACTTTAAACTTGTATAACATTACCTTATATATACAAATTTAGACATATATACAAATTTAGACACTTATTTGTTTAATCCAACGTTCACGAATTATTAGTTGTTGAGTGCGAAACAAAGTTTTTGTCAGGAATACAGCAGTCTCTTTTGTTAGCACACTTTAGAGGGAGCTTGGTTAATGTGATTAATGTTATTATAATAGCCTATATAGAGGTATTGTATACATAGAGTAGGCGAGCTAAGCAGAAAGTCGTCTCGTCCAGAGAAATAGACTTTTTACTAATTTTTCTCTATTAATTATTTTATCCTTCTGCAACTTCACGCATCACGACATTACCACGTACACATGTGCTTTCCCTTTCTATCAACAGGACATTTTTACTTATATACGCGCATTTACTCTATCTATATATATTATCCATGTGATAATAGCTCGTAGCAGTTGAAGGAAACTTTTTATGATACAGGTACGTTAAGATATTATCGCGGTAAAATTGTTTCGCATCAGGGTCGTTATCTTTGCATTTACTTACCTCTGCAGCTTCACCCCAAGACATGTACAGGCATGGGTAATATAACAAATTTAGCGGGCGCTTATACTGTATGAATATAATTTCAGCACATAATTTTATTTTACGTTTTTTAAATTGTGCTACGATACAAAGTTCAAAGTAATTTCAAATTTTCGTTTTAATTTTTTCAGATATTCTTCGAACAATAATTCGAATGATCCAAATACTTCGATTTCTTATAAGCTTTATGAGCAAGAAATTATATGTAAATTCTTAAGGAAGCATAATTTGTGAAAGTCAAGATTATTGAAAGAGGAATAATGGTCAATATATGCTAAAAGTCTGCTTAAAAATATATATATCTATAACTTGAGCTATTTCTCATTAAAAGCTTTAAAATTATATACACAGTTAGAATGCAAATTTCACATAACTGAACCATGCAATTACCATTAAAATTGATGATTGACTTTTACGCAACATCTTTCATGAAATAGGAGGTAAGTAAATGTAAATGTCAACGAAACAGTCGTACAGCAGGAGAGAGAGCTCCGCAGCTCGGCAATAAAATGTGGGTAAACATTATGACGTAGTAAATATCAACGTAAAACAATAAATTATATTATGAGACGTGTCACTTTTGAGCTACCATGCAAACGGTCTTCCATCACGTTTCAAGCGCCTGAGCGAGTCGTAAATTTGCTATTCGTTAAACACAATTATATTAAAACGTGCGTTTATGAAAACAGTGATAAATGACAGGTTAGAGTCATTCGACAATCTTCAATCTTTCCCACCCTCGTAAGGTACTTGTCTAGTCTCTGTAATAATAAAACATTGAAACGTTCAGTATAAACTATTGTTATAACCTTTTATTAAATTATTTCCATTAGGTTTCACTATGTGCTATTAACTTCAAAATAGAGTTTGGGTTGGATCGCTTGCTTTCCAGCGGTAAATAGAAAATGTAGACATGAAGAAAAGTATTTGTAGAAACATGACAGATGACTAAAAATAAGGCCAAGAATTAAAAAGTAACATCACTCCTGTAATCTCTGAAGAGGTAGGCAGAGGAATGTAGAACACTCCCACGTTCTACCAGTTACTATTATGTCCCACTATGGAATAGGTGGTGAGCCTATGTCCATATACCGGGCATATATCCAGACTCCGAGCCACTAGTAGAACATTTAAATTAGAAAATTTAGTAGTGCTTGACCCGGGAATCGAACCCAGGACCTCCCTTTGACAGGTGTACTTGCATCCAACATGACCAACGAGGCAGTCAAAGCGAGTCAGTTATTAAATTTGATGTTATAAAATTTGATGAACACCATGATTTTGCCGTTTATTATAGGAAATTAAATAACAAGTGCCAATCGCGTATTAATAAAGATCGATAAAATAGCAATTATTATATTGCAATGGCTTTAAATTAAATGTGTTACGCTGTTTAATACTTAACTATAAAGATGTACAATAGAACTTATAAGACAACTTAGATTCAACATGTATCTACATATATATGTCGAATCTATGTAAGTTACATTATACAATTGATTTCGGCTAAAGACGGTAGCTTAAGAGTACTTTGAAATGCAAAAAACACATACATAGATATTTTGATAGATGTAAGTGACCGATGTTTGATTATATAAGATGTATGGTTGAACATTAACGGGAATGGATGAGTCGCTTCACTAAAAGCTAGTAACGAGTAAAGAGATAAAATAATAACTCACCCTCAAATACTATTAAAGTTAAATCGGAAAATTGAGTTCGTTTTTGGGTACCTAATTAAGATTTTCTACTATATTTTCTCGTATATACGCTACTGTTATTGCAAAATGACTGTGTTAATGTAACCCATTCAAAATATTGGGTACAATGAATTTGGCTTTAGTTTGACATTTGATAAACGAAGGGATAAGGCTCTAAGGGAAACCGCAATGACAAGATGGTATAATACATACTACATTAGATTACACAACAAAAACATTACGCTTGTAATCCTCGAAGAGATAATCAGAGCAGTGTATTTGTACTAAATAAGTTAAGTAGTACTTAATAAGCATTCTTAATGTTAACATTAAATAAGTATCACTTAAATTAACGGTGAAGAAAAGCGTCTTAAGGAAATCTCGATACCATAATATTCTCTATACGTGCGAAATTTGCTAGCCCACATTTGCCCATTATATGTGAAGTCCCTTGTGTAAAAATATTAACGATTGAGTTAGTGATGAGTGTGAACAAATTTTTTTATAACATTATTAGTAATTTTTACTCTTAGAGTGATATGAAACTCGTTCATCGGTGAAGTATCGTCCATCACTCAGTTGGTTGATGTGCGACAATTGTGTCATAGCGAAGGTAGAGAGGCGCGGAGTCTCATAATTTTGATAAATGAACTGGATACATTAAAATATCATATACGTAAAACAAACGGAGTGTTGCGTGTTTAAATATTTTTGACTAGCCAGTAAATTGATCGCTGGTATGTGAGCGGCTGAAATGCGTTATAAATCATATTTTTATTGCATCAATAGTGACAAATGGTTGGGTAGTGCACGTATGCTATGTGTACTGTGGTCCTACGGCACCTTTATCTTAATCAGTGTTAAAACAAAACGCTTGGAGTTTTATTTCGTCCGAAGAAATCGCACGCAACAATAACTCGAGTCTGTGGACAGCGGATATCGTGACCTTTAACTGATTTATAGCCGTGTAAGACGAAGTTTGTGCCCTTAAACTATTTTTTATTTACCCACTGAAACTATATTGAATGATACGCTCCATGTAACTCAATAAATTATGAAAACATAAAAGATTGTATGAAATTTCTTCGGTTTGGAAGTTATACACGAAAATATATTAGATTTACGTTCTTGGTTAATGCAAATCATGATATGTTTGTTGGTATTTGGAAAATTAACCCCTAAAAGGGGGTTTGAAAGTCTATACGAAATTGCCACGGTTCATAATTTAGACACATGCACTTTTACATTTATTTGTGTTAGTAATAGTAGTGTGTTAGTTATTAATAGGATAGGTAGCATGTTTGTTTATATTCAGGCATAAAAAGATTTCTTTTTATGTCTGAATATAAGTATGCCTTTTATGCCTGAATGTAAGTATTTACTGGTATGCCCGATGTCAACGTATTATTACACCACCCATATAATATTTCAACTGTCACACGTTTCATTGGATTAATTGACGTGTAGTGGAAACATCGGCCTCATGTACCGATGTTTAAGTGTCGCTGTACTTACGCTATGACACCCGAGCCGACTTTATAGCTACTGTAGTATTAATCTATTCATCGATGTTCATAACAAATTTACATCGTCATTACCCGTGTAGCGACAGATAGGAACACAAAAAGGAGAATATTTCCACACCCGAGACGTAGGTAGGTAGAGTTTAAAGCATCGATCTTGCATTTTTTACCGACGAAATTAAAAAAAAAGCCCGCGCTTTTTCTTCTTTTACGCACGCACGAAACGAAGCGTGAAAAATCCGTGCATAATTTAATGTAACATGAATAAATTTTATCTGCTTCTGTGGCGCTAAAATAATTTTCAAGGTTGCGTATGACCATGTTATTATTCTCTTGTGCGCATTAATTTACAATGCAATCATTAAAATGTTGAATAATTTACAGGAACAAAGATATATTGATCGTCTCGGTTTTGAGAATAATTTATTCACGAGTCATAAATAAAGATAATTTAAGAGTTTGAAATTTTGTTTTTCATTTATGCGCCTCGGTTTTGTTGTTAATTTAAATTAAACTACAGAAATAAAAACTGAAATCATACCTTTTGAATTCTAATTGGTTACCATGTTATGTATACCTTATTCTGGCAAATAAAGATTGATTGATTGATTGATTAACGCCTGAGTTAATTTATTCAGTTACGAAACAGGACCCGGACTGTCAGATGGATACTCATGTGTAGGTCTTTTTTGGTATCAAACAACTAAAGAAACGTAAACGATAGTATCATTATATGCCTTAATTTTATTACTACTTAGACAACAATGCTCATTGAAAGTGCTATTGGAAACACATATACATATATTTAAGAAGTACCACTGTACGTTTAAAAAATATATTACAGTATACCAGAATTTATACATACCAGAAAAGAACGGCATAAATATTCACATAGATTAAATAGTGAGGCTTAATTTATTGTGTGTATATCTCCGAGTAAACGAAAATTGTAATCTCAGTTGAATTTTGCATTTTAATTTTTTAAGAAAATAATTGCAAACTTCTTTGAAGCATAATATTGAGTGCTTTCAATTTATTTAAGAACCTTATAATTGCAGAAAATCTATCCAATTGCATGGATGTTTATTAAATAACAAATAGCCATTAAAAAGAAGAAATCAGTCATAATCGAATTTTGTTACAGAGAAATGACCGATTACTGACGCTGTAGGTTGCCAGCGGTGTCCGGTTTGTAAGCGCAACACTATAATTACGGCATATCTAGTCAATGTTACAGTTTTATTACATATTTTTAAAGTCAAACTTTTATAGAAAATGAAATATTAATTGAAACATTTTACTCAAAGATAACTTCTTAATATTAACTTGTTGGAATATCTGAAGCATATCAATAGTAGGTATATGTCCTTTATCTTATATGTTATACCTAAGTTTTAGGTACGTTTTAAATAAACGTTGCATCTGATTATTATGTATTGATATTTTTTTTAATTCAACTATACGATCGCGTTTAACTGCTATGTCAACTCATAGAAAACGAGATGCAGTGTTCAATGTAGTACGCTTGCCTAGGAAGTGCTTATTCACTTCTGTGTTCAGTTTTAAATAATTCCAAGTTAATGAATCGGGAAACAAACGTCGGCAGTGAGTTCCACTCTTTCGCAATGTGAATCACTAATTATTTAGCGTAACGTTTCGTCCTGCTCAGTGGCGCATCTACAAAATGTTTTTGACATCTTTAATAACTATCAAACCTTGTTTTTTACATATCTAAAGTGTATGGAACATTTTTGATACTTCAGCAATAGACTATCTCTACTGGACCAGACTAGTAACGCACGCATCTGACAGACAAAAACTGCCTCAAAGACAGTACCTATATGTTTAAACACTATGGGCGTGGAAAATTGATTGGTAACGTTCATAAAACCTTAACCACAGTTGTGAGCACTTGATAATACGTATCGATAAAATTAAGTACGCATAATCTCACAACGTAACAAGTGTATCGTAATTTAATGAGATGTTATCAAACACCAATTATATTATTATGTATAAAATATGTACATCGACAAGCGATAATTCGTGTCGACTAATTCGAACAAAATACTCGAAGATTAATACGTTTATAATGTTTATTGCTTATAAACGTCGTGCCAAATTGGTAGTCCGATCACGAGGCGGTTGATTTATGTGGTTTCGGTATCAAATGGGGAAGTTATAAATAATTATAGAATCCAACAGTACTTACATTTGTTCCTAAACACGTTCTAGTCGAGTCACGTATGGTTTCCAATTCAGGAGTTGTTCCACCGCGGCACGGTTGCGAATCTCGTGAAATATAATGTAAGGAAATACATAAATTTTATCGCCCGTTTCATAATTGTTATACAAACCTTTTTCCGGTTTTATGAATGGTTATTAACCAGCCATTTTTTATTACATTCCCTTAATAAATAGTGCGTGGGAATGATAGGTTCAAGTACATATGTGTAGAATAGATTCAACTATGACACGGGATTGAAGGTTAATGTTTACTAACAATATGCTCATCATTTTATTGTTTCGGTATACATCATAATTTATCATTATCTACATGTATTTGTCATTAGCGAGCGAGATTATCAACAATCGCTGACTGCAAATGATGGAACTTATGTTGTAGAACTGATCGTATTTATAATCAAGGAATCTTACACCTAACACTCAAACGTCACCATACTTTACTGAGCAAGAAGGCAGAATATAACACAATTTGGTTTTTATATGCACTTATCCGTCCATCTCACCTTTCTCTTTCAAGAAATGTTTGTTGCAAGTAATTTATTAATGTATATTTTTTGCTATCATTTCTACCTTTCTTAATGGTAGCTAAATTGGTGCGAGTTTTTATTGATGTATGAAGCAATCGTTTTGATAAAAAGAAAATATTAAAATCGTAATATCTTAAAGTTGTAGGTTTTTCACAGTATCTGGTCACATATCACTTAAATAAATCCGAACAGTAGGCTATATTTATAAATATGTATATGTATGTATACATATTTTAATCACCACTTACAATTAATTGGGTTATATTAGAATTATCATAATTTGAACGTTTCAACAATCGAACTGAAAACACTTCGTTATTGATAACAAAAGTTTAAACGCAGGTATACAAGTGTTATTAATTTTGATAAAATAAATACATAGAATAAGGTACTCTCCTGTGGTTTATAAAATAATTCATACTTTACAGATATTCACAATTTTGTTATTTACATATGACTCCCGCCCACGCCTAATATACTCGTATGTAGACATCAAAGAGAATTTAAGATCACCGTGTACTCGTGATGTCAGTATCGAACGAGTTAAAAGCACCAGTAGTAACTGGAAGATAGATTTATGTTCCAACGAGGAAATAATGAATCTTAATATAGGACTTTATGTTTTCTTAGAAAATTTAATTCATTTGTGAAATTGTTTGATATGTATTTTCTTTATACACATAATATGACATAAACAATAATAACTATAAAATCCACTTATTCTTGTCTATATTTCTTATAAATTCCACTTAGTTTTATTTACGCATTTTACAAAAAAGACAGTGCTATACGACTTACCGCGCGGCGCCAACAGGAGCTTTGTTCAAAAATATTGTTATTTCCTTTTCAGGAATAAACGGTTAATAAATCTTATGTTAGATAGCTTCTGCTAGGTGACTTTTAGTGATTAACTATGTATAGATACAGTTAAAGATATTTGGTTCCCTATATTATGAAATAGCGGCGTAAGTTCAAAGACGGAGAAAGTCCTTATATTCTCGCGTCGCGTGCACACTGTAGGGTTGTCACAAATAAAACAAAATGTTAAACTCTGTTGCGTCGGCCAATCGTTTTACCTTTTTAGCGTGACTTGTTTCCTGTACTCGAGAATGGTTTCTTGTCGATTGTTTACTTTTGCAAATACCATAAATAACAGAGTGTGTGTAAATTTTATACATAAAATTGTATTTTTTTTTTGTTTTTGTCACTTATTAATAAAATAAAGTCGTAAAAGTATAAAACTGTTCATAGTGATAGGTCTTGATATTGAAATATATTTTTTTATGAAGGCTATTCTTGAACATAATTTGAAATTTTAATTGGTTTAAAAAAAGTTCAGCCCTAGTTAGTTAATACATGCCATCCCCGGTATGGTGCTGGCGACACGCTGCGCTCCCCAACGGTTGCTTTGATTAAGATGTAAATGGTTACTCTGTATTTGATTTAAATACGCTTTCCAAGTCGTAGGGTCAGGTTTGATGATGAATGAATGTACACGAAGAGATATTTGCATTCATCTCTATTAGCATGACCGTAGAAACAAAAGCGTATAAAAAGCATTGCCTTCATGGTTAAGTATAGAAATTGCAGGTGGACTACAAGCGTGGGGTATTGTGTGTATTGAAGTTCACATAAATGTTCACATATTTTATATTTTGTATAATTGGTTGCATATGCATTGCTAATCCGTAGGAATATGAACTGAAACATGCAAAAAAATCCTTATTAGTAATAATTTATACAATCTTTATACTTTAAAAAAAATGTTACAACGAAGATGTGAGTTGTAGCATCGTGGCACTTATCAATTAAAATCGAGAAAAACAGCGATACAGTCAAAAACTTAATTAACGTTGTATAAGTGTTTTTGGCAGTATCAAAAATTGTATACTTCGCCATAACACTTACTTGCACTATAAATTACGTTTGTAACATCCACACGGAGTTGTCGCAAAGTATGTGTTTACGAGAACGTAAATTAGACATTTGTGACGTAACAATGGAAAAGAGTACCAGTGCCTTGCGCCTCAAACCTGTACAACATGCTATCTCGCTGCATTCTCAAAGTTTTTGCGGGAGACAATAATTGCGTAATAACTTGATGGTTTTTTTTCTGTTGACAATAATTGCGTAATAAAACTATAACATAATTAAGATTCTGCCAATTGTGCATATTGTCGCGGGTAAATTAGTCACGAGAAAAAGAGATTCACATAATACTGTTTTTGTATAATGTTATAAAATTAACAAAATTAAAATTTGACTATTTATGTATATAAAGACGATTGTTTTTAAATACTAAAGAAAGTTAGCGGTGTCAAATAAGAAAGTATATTTATTACCCATAAATAATTACCACATATTTGACTATGAACAATCATAATACCCTTTATAAGTTCGCACTGAAGTTTGAGAATCAGTGGTCCTACACAAGTATTGTTCTTATTCTGCGGGCGGAGTAGCGCACGCTAGATGACTTACAGAGGAACTATGTTCGCTGTTCTCGGCTTTGTGTTAAATCCTTTATGGAGTTTATGGAATTCTAAAACTTCCTTAGAAATCATTACGTCCGTGATATATACTTTACATATGTAAGAAATGTATTGAGATTTTAAAGCATGAACCGACATTATTGTTGACCCAGTCTTGCATTTTAAAAGTGGACGAGGGATATAATGCAGTGATCAGGGATAGAAAAATTTTGACAGCAAGTACTTTGGTATACAATTGCTATTAATAATATGATGTCTGCATACACTTGCTATTTCACAATCAGTATACAATTGCAATTTATAATCCGATGAATATCAATTATATACAGTATTTGAATGTCTTAATGTGACGCTTGATCACATTAAATGTCACAATATTGACGATGACAAAATAAGAGTATTCATTCCACGAGATCGTGCAATTTGTTCGTGACATGCAGAGCTATTATTGTAAAAAGTCGCTACATAACATACACAGAAAACATAATCGATTTGTATAAGTAACACACAAGAAATAAGTATGACTGTAATTTATCGTACAAACAGTTAACTATGAGTGGAAGAGAACTAACAGCAGTTTAAATACCGGGTCGGGCACCATTGGACTTGTATAACTTAGATTATCTAGTAGTAGCTCCCAGTCTGAATACGTGGCTGATGTATGGCAATAGGCTCACCACCTTTTCCATAGTGGGATGTAAACGTAACTGGTGAAACGTGGGAGTATTCTACACTCCTCTGCCTACCGTTTCGTTCCTATGTTCCTTTATGGCTGTCCCATTAAATTTTAAGTACTACTGTTGAAAACAAGACACGCGGATACTGACACAACCAACACACATTGCAGATGTGACCTGTGATGGCATGTTTAATGACGGGCGGACTTAATGAGCAGTTTTTGTGTGTTGTATGTTCGAGGTTCCTAAGGAATCGCCAGTTTTTATGCTTATTTGTTTTATTATCTTTTTTAATAGGTATTTATTTTGATTTCGATATATGAAACTCAGAATACACTTCAACGCTCTGTTGCAAATTAAGGCGCGAAATTGATTAAGGATTCTGCCGTCGATTAAAAAGTTATAAGTTGATCAACTTTACTACTAAAATTATTGTTTGTTTAGGTGAATTCCAAATTACGAAAATGTTTGTGACTATCGCTAAATGGTAAGTACTTTATTACTCTTGAATGGTAGCTTCTCAAAAGTTCACATTCCAGTACAAAAATGTTAAACATTCACGTAGCCGTAAGCAGAGAACACGACTCGACGACGCTAGAGCAAATAATAACGCGACTACTTTCTTCGCGACAAAAAGCGTGCGACATATTAACGGCAATTAAAAAATGTTTAAAAAACCTAACTCGATTGTCACGAGCGACGCGTCGCCGCCGGACCGCCCGCACCCAGCCGCGCCGCCGCCATTGTCGTTTTTGCCCGAGCGTCAATTTTGTTTCCATTTACAAATTGACCATTATCGTTTTCACTTTCACAGCTATGTGTAATATATTGACGCCTTTAATAGTTTGTACGTTTACAATGCGTCTCGTTTTGCGTTGTTCAATTTCTTGGAGAGAGTAGTTGGGTATGCGATACGATGGTATTGTTGATAGTATGGATGTTTTAATGGGAAACGCTGTAATGTTTCCATTTAATTTAATTTAGAATGCACGAAACGTTGTCGTGTGTACGGACAAACAAATTTGCGCTTGATTCAATTTGACTATTGTTGTCGTTTACTTTAGGTATGTTAAATACATAAGTGGCATACTAGCACTCAGCAGTACGCAAGACATTGAACATAGAATTGAACTCAACTCACGATTATAAAAAACAACATTATGGCATTTGAAAACTTAAATGGGACATATTATCAAGCATTGGTGTTTATTCCTATTGAACTTTAAAGTTTAGCTCAGAACAATGCTAGAACTCTGCAACGATGTACCTTGCAACGACACTTGATAGAATATCGCTTACAAGATTATATCCAATAGGAATGCACTGAATAACACCCTTAACGAATTCCGCGTCTTATACCCTGTTGGTATTTGTATAAAACATAAAAAGGAAACAATATGTTCTTACGCAAGAATGTCGTCAAAAGTTTCAAAGAGCAAGTTTCGAACAGTTAACTCGTACGGTGACCGGCGGCCATTATGGGCTGCGTTTACGAGCGTCAACGTGCATTTGTGTGTAACATTGTGTGGAACATGCGATTCAGTCACGTACACACACGGGTTATCTATTTAAACTTCAAACTCATGGGTGTTTAACCGTTCAGCGTGCAGTTTCCGCAACAGTTCATTTGTTTGACCACAAGCGGTACGCGATTATTGGAGGTTTTTTTCCACCAATGTGTCATCCCTACTACAATATTATACAATGTGAATGTAAGTTTGTTTGTTACGCTTTCACGCGATAATTACTTTACCGATCATCATGAAACTTTATACACACATTCTTGGAGGTATTAGAAGTAACATATGATACTTTTAAAGAATTTTTTTTTTTACTATAGATAAAAAAAATATTTGTCAAAAAATCTCATAATCAGCTTCTTCAACGCCATCTAGCATTCCAGTAATGAAGTTAAAGTTAGAATTCTGAAAAGTTATTGAAGTTAAAGTTAGAATTAATGAAGTTAAAATTAGATATCCACGCGGGCGAAGCCGCGGGCACAGCTAGTATGTTCATAGTGTGACGAGAGTAAGATTATTATTTTGATTTGATGTTTATTTGCAGTATACATACTCCAGACTGCAGAAATTTAAGTTCCCGGTCAGGTAGAAGGACATTGTAATGGTTAGTGGCAACCTTGCCTAATTTAGATGCCCAACAGCTGTGAACACCTTCCGTGCGTTGGAGAAGAAGTCTGTTTTTTTTTCGTTAACAACTCAAAGTCTGACTGTCAGCTTTGCTGTTTTAGAAAGGCAATAGGACTGTTACAATCGAATTATCTGGTATATCATTCTGGTATCTTGACTCACGGTTATTCCGAACACGGGTAGCAGGTGAACAATATGAGCTTGTCTTAAAACAACATAACCTAATTACACATAACTATACCGAGAGGCGTTTTTTGGTCGTTCCATGTAAGAAAAAATTTCCATGTAATTAGTACAGACATCCGAATTTATTATATAAGTACGTACAAAAAAAATATTATTAACCTTTTTCTTTGTTTATATTTGTATTATTTAATGTAGTTATGTTTCACTACTCATTGTGGTAATATTCTTCCTTGGCGAAGGAATGCCAAATAGCATGATTTTTTAGGCTGACATTATGTGTCGATTAAATATTAGGAATGATAGTAAAATCCGTTAGTTGATATTCGCGTTGTGACGTAACACAACGTTCTCACATCAGCCTCTGTTTCGATTTAAGTATTTGATATAAATCGGTAACTTCCGTGTGCTAAAGAACTTGTATTTCAATTCGCAATAACATATTGAACGATATTCAGATGAATATTTTTTTTTCGTTCAACTATATTTACGTATTAATTACGATTAACTACAACCATAAAATGATATCCATAGATGTATTCGGTAATTAATTTAATGTGCACACTCATTGGCACATTAAATCACCACACAACACATACACACACACTGAACACAAATAATTTGTTTTCATTCTTATAAGACTGCCTCGTTGGTCGTGTTGGTTGCAAGTGCAACTGTCGAACGGGAGGTCCTGGGTTCGGTTCCCGGGTCGGGCACTATTAAATTTTCTAATTTAGATTTTCTAGTAGTGGCTCAGAGTCTGGATAAGTGTCCGGTATATATATGGCAATAGGCTCACCACCTATTCCATCGTGGGACTTAAAAGTAACTGGTGAAACGTGGGAGTTTTCTACATTTCTCTGCCTACCTCTTCGGGGATGACAGGCGTGATGTTACGAAGATATAGAAATGTGTAAAGGACCTGGGACCTGCGCAAGGGAGCTGGAATATGTTTTTGTCTACACAATCGTAGGTATACTGTCTTTATATCTACCAAATAACCAGTGACATATATAACTACATACATGTATGTGATCTACGATCACAATTACTATCATACCATCAAAAGTAATGAATTCGCTTCGCACGAATAATAACTTGTTATCATCAAACAATGCATTTTATTGTAGCGAACGACCCTCATTTATTCGTTTGGTTGCACAATTAAAACTGTTCAGTTGAAATGCATGACTAACGGTGAAATATGCGAGCGGTATGGCTGTTCTACTTTGGTTTTATTTCTATGATGTAGGCGCGCATTTGAACTTACTTTAATTTTTTAATTTGTCCAAAAGATTTTTATTTGAAGCAGTAAATTCTTGAGTAGAAAAAGTCTATGCAACTTTAGGATTGATTCACACCTATAACATTTATTTACAATTTGGTTTTTAGATTCAAATAACATTACTTTATATATAAGAGTAAAATATCATGGTAGACCCAAAAATACCTTACTCGCAATATTCAATTTATTGCATTCCATCCGAAGGTTCCGATTCGTTCCGCCCACCAATGAAAATTGAACACGATTCAGCCCTGCACGGGAAATAAATTACGCAAACAATTAAATATCTTCAATAATAGGTACGTGGGGTGCGACAATTTGTCTAGACCGGTCCGGTGGGGCAGCCCTATCGAGAAATATACAGCGTGCTGTTAAATTTATCTTAAGACAACATTACGATCATGTACAATTCTTTAATAAAGAGTATTGTTTGATTGTTAGAAATCTTCGTAAATAGAAATATTTTGAAATAAAAAAAATCGCTATTAGGTACTTGTTAATTAAGATGAAATAGAAACATAACAAATAAAGAATTCATATTTATAATAATGTTTATTGTCACATGCACTATTTATTCAGTAGTGTATCATGCAGTAGTATATTCACAGCAACAAATTATGAATTATAACAAAGTACTTTGTATGAATGGCTTGTGTGTGAGGTAAAAAAATATTGTCTTTTTCGCGATACACTGACTAAATTTGTAACTGTAGAACATAATAGTGATGAAATTGAGTAGAAAATACAACGTCCTGTACATTAGCATAGTGTTGTAAACCCATCGCGTAGTTAATGTAATTATGAGGCCGTAAAATAAACCGTTCTGACTTGTTGCGATTAAGGAATTGTCTCTGATACAGCGATAGGCAACATTTGGTCGTATAACTTAAACATAACAATATTAAATTTTTTATCCGCAATGAGTTTTAATTTATGCCCGTTGTATGACAATGAGCTCATCCCCTATTCCATGGTGGGACGTAAACGTAAGTGATGACACGTGCGAGTGTACTACACTTCTCTGCCTACCCCTTCAGAGAAATATAGGCGAGATAAAACCCTTATATCGTAAAATAACATAAAAATTTTATTTTATAAAGGTTGGTAAGTTCTATTTGGCACTAGTTACTCTACTTTGTAAAGGGCCTGGGTGTAATTATAAATTTGTTCATTTTAGATGGTACTTTTTAACCTATCTAAATATTTTTTGGTAACTAAAAAAAAGTAATATCACGCCTGTAATCCCCGAAGAGGTAGGCAGAGGAATGTAGAACATTCCCACGTTTCACCAGTT
>DWFO01001858.1:0-14833 GCA_018246595.1 Mimoniades nurscia nurscia | reverse complement strand
GCTCTGATTGGCGTTCAACATAACATGGCGGATTGTCGTATTTTGTAGTTTTATTTTATCAAAATAATAAATAATCTTACTCATAATTATAAATTAAATAAGTGTTTTGCAATCATTATTTACGTTTCATTAAATAGATGCATAAC
Organism: Mimoniades nurscia nurscia; assembly: GCA_018246595.1. Classification (NCBI taxonomy): domain Eukaryota; kingdom Metazoa; phylum Arthropoda; class Insecta; order Lepidoptera; family Hesperiidae; genus Mimoniades; species Mimoniades nurscia. Next base: position 14,687 of record DWFO01001858.1, on the reverse strand, counting down.
TTTAATGACTTTCATCATCCCTATTAATTTTTTTCAACCATTTATTTTCATAAGGTATTACCTATCCAGGTATATTATATAGAGATCCGTGACATTAAGGTGGCAACATTTATTTACGACAATAAATGAATAAACTCGAAAATAGACACAATTAAAGTTAACCTAGAAAGTTATGTTATGATTCTGATCTGATCCTGTTCCCTAGTAATTCATATGTTTTAAGCGTAATAATAAATTAACCATGGGATCCCGTCAAATTACAGAAAAGTCGCTGTCTATGCTGAGATCGTTACCACGAATATCACTTGCCAATATCCGTGATAATCCAGGATCTAAAGTAACCGTAAGTATATCCATGATTTGATATTACAATCACAAAATGTATGGTAGTAGGTACTTAGTTTTATAGTTTCATATTTTAAATGGATTAAATCTAATCTATTTTAAAAATCTGTTGATCTTCTATCATTTTTCACTTGCGCAATAAATTTAGTATATCTTATAATTATACTATTGTAATCGTATTATAATTCTTCTGTTATTGCGTTAATAGGAAATCGGGAGTGTTGAGTTTTTGCACACCTTTAGGTGCATTACTAAATTAAGAAATTTATCAATGGCGGACTTAGCCCATCACAGCCCCTAATCGACAAAGCTGATTAAGTCCTCGACCAAAAGTTGTTTTACAAAATTTTATAGACATTATTATGATTATCATTAGAAGTAATTCTAATAAAATAAAATGAGAACCACTGGTAGTAGTTGCACTTATTTCTATCCATAAACCTCGTAACTCAAAACTACCTACCTCGCACATAGGTACTAAGGATAGTTTTAATAACTTGTCTAGGATTTGATTAAGGGAACTTTTAGATATTTGAAAGCACCCTATGACTAGATGAACTGAACTCTCTTCATCAACACATTATTCCATCCCTGATCTTTAAATTACCTCACTTGTTAAATAATTATGACAGTCAATAGTAATGGAATAAAGCTGGCATTCTGATAAATTTTGGAATCCAAATTTATATCTTATAATTTTTCAGCAAAAGAGAGGAAGAGGACAGCATGGGGGTGACAAACACGGAGCTGGCAACAAGGGTTCAGGACAAAGACAGAACTTCATGCGGCTAGGCTATGAAACAGGGAACAATCCATTCTACCTTCGATTTCCTCAAGAGCATTATTACAGAGGTCATCAGTAAGTAACATCCACAGGTATCTGTTCACTTCATTCAGTATTTTAATTTTTTACATCCCTAATAATCTTTTACAGTCACAGAAGGCAGTATCCACCTTTTTCATTGCATCAGTTGCAAGGCCTGATTGACAAAGATCTTGTTGACTTAACAAAACCAATAGATATAGCCAGTATAATCAAGTCAGGTATTTATAATATTTTTCCCGATCAAAAACATTTCGGTGTGCAACTAACAGATGAGGGAGCTGATAGTTTTATGGCAAAAGTAAACATTGAAGTACAATGGGCTAGTGAGCAAGTTATAGCAGCTGTAGAAAAGAATGGAGGCACAATAATAACAGCATACTATGATCCTCATAGCCTTTTTCTATTAAAGAATCCTAAGAAATTCTTTGAAACAGGACAAGCAATACCAAGAAGAATGATACCTCCACCAGATGTAATTGAGTACTATACCAGTCCAGAGTCACGGGGTTATTTAGCTGACCCAGAAAAAATCTCTCATGAACGATTAAAATTAGCCCAAAAGTATGGCTATGTATTACCAGAATTGGAAGATCAAAGATTAGAAAGAAAAGACCCAAGACAAATATTTTTTGGCTTAGAACCTGGATGGGTTGTGAATCTAAAAGACAAATGTATACTTAAACCCAAAGATAATGAATTGTTAGAATTCTATGCATCCTGAACAATATTAATTCAGCATAGTATAACATAAATTATGAAATAAAACATTTTATTGCAAACATTTTATTTTATTTACACCTGTAAGTACATTACATCAAACACAACCTTATTTCAATGCAAAATCAAATATATATAGATTATCACAAGATTACAGTTTCATAAATGATTTGCATTTTTGTTATCTTATGCATATAATTATTTTTTATCAAACATTTTAATGGACATCACTCCCTTTAAAAACATCTTAATGCAATGCAAAGGGTTTGTATTATCTTATTATTTTATGTAAATTCAGAAACATCTAAAGCAAAACAATGTAATGTTATTGACTTCAGTTTGAATATTGCAAAAATATTGTTTCTTTTTCTATTATCATATTTGCTTAATAACTACAAATTAATAAGAGCCATATTGGTTAGTATACATAAGTGCTGATATTACAAAATTATAAATGTTATAATAGTCTTCATGATCATCTTTTAATATTTTTCAGTGCACACTTTTTTTAATAATGTGTCTTGTGTTTTGTACCTTCAAATGAACATTGCTGACCACACCACAAAAAAGTTCATAAATTTTATTAAACAAATTTATTTTTCCTTCTTTTTCCAAATTTTACAATTGAATTCGAGAAGTAAAGTAGACCTTGCCTGTTTAAAGAAAGCCTTATTTAATATTAGCACCCAACAGAAGAACCTTAAGGCAAATTAGAAAACTATACCTCATCAAGTATCTCAGAGTAATTTCCCACTGGTCAAGTCATTTATGAGTATTCACACCCTTTCATAATCTCCACTTATTATCTGATAGTGGTAAAAGATAATTGCTTGAGGTGACTGATCATTCGCATCAGCACTAAGCATTCTTTAACAGATATTAGTTCAAATAGAGTAAGAATTGTAGGCAACTATTTAAAAGTGTGTGGTACTACCCAAATTTCTAATGACAAAGACACATTTCAATTGATTTTCGGTTACTAGATGGTCTGGCAATGCAATTTATGATATTTGAACAAATTTACTAATTGATATAAGTTGACTCAGTCATGTGCATTTAAAGACACAATGCAATTAAAAAAGATAAATGTGATAGGTTTTTCATTCATAAACTTTGATCGTTCAGGACAGCCTATTACTGCCAATAAAAAACATGTAATTGTACAGTTTGTAAAAAGCTTTTAGTACCTGTAATGATCAGGTTTGTATGGTCCTTCTAAAGGAACACCAATGTATTTAGCTTGTTTTGGGGTGAGTTTAGTAAGCTTCACTCCAAGATGATCCAAATGAAGAGCCGCCACTTCCTCATCCAATTTCTTAGGCAGTGTATGAACACCAATGGGATAAGTGTCTTGTTTAGTCCACAGCTCGATTTGCGCAAGAACTTGGTTAGTGAATGAATTAGACATAACAAAAGATGAATGTCCAGTAGCACAGCCTAAATTGACTAATCTTCCCGCTGCAAGTACAATAATGTGGTTGCCATTATCAAGCTCATAACGATCAACTTGGGGTTTGATGTTTTCTTTCTTGGCATTCTTTTCCAACCAATCAACATCAATTTCACAATCGAAATGGCCAATGTTACAAACAATTGCATCATCCTTCATTTTCAGGAAATGTTGCTTGCAAATAATGTCTATGTTTCCTGTAGTTGTTACAAAGATCTGTCCTATTTCTGATGCTTCATCCATTGTTGTTACATGGTACCCTTCCATCGCCGCTTGAAGAGCATTTATTGGATCAATTTCGGTCACAATAACTCTCCCGCCGAATCCTTTAAAAGCTTGCGCACAACCTTTACCGACATCACCATAACCTGCAACTACACACACTTTTCCCGCTATCATAATGTCTGTTGCTCTCTTGATGCCATCAAGCAGTGACTCTCTGCAGCCATACAAGTTATCAAATTTGCTCTTAGTTACAGAGTCATTTACATTGAATGCAGGGATTTTTAGGGTGCCCTCTTTAAACTTTTTGTATAAATTGTGTACACCAGTTGTGGTTTCCTCAGAGAGTCCTTTAATACCTTTCAATAGATGTGGATATTTATCATGTACTAAGTTAGTCAAGTCTCCTCCATCATCCAAAATCATATTAAGGGGCTGAAAAACAACATTTTATGTCAATAACTACAAAACTGAATACAACACCATTACACATTTAATTTAAAAAAAAAGGTGTTGATAATTAAAGGGATGGCTTATGATAAAAAAAGGTGGTCTGGCAGTAAATGTTGTAGATCACATTAGCAAATTTATTCAACTGTTCCAATTTGATGTAAGAACTACATAACAATTTAAAGTTCAATATAATATTCACTTCACATCACCTTGGTCATATACTTTCATTCAATTGATAAAGAATATCTGGTGAGTGAAATAGGTCCATAATCCTTGATGTATTATGTATGTATTTACTTACCTGTCCATCAGGGAACATCAAAGTTTGTTCAATACACCAAACATATTCTTCTTCAGTTTCTCCTTTCCATGCAAATATTCCTATGCCTCGAGCGACTAGAGCCGCAGCTGCTTCATCCTGTGTGCTGTAGATATTGCTACTTGACCACTGAACCTATAAAATTAAATACATATAGGTATATATCAAAAACGTAAATACAACGTAATTATTACATTGTGTATTTACTAACGTAACATCACGCCTGTAATCCCCAAAGAGGTATGCAGTGGAGTGTAGTAAGTCCCATGTTTAATCAGTTACATTTACAATCTACCATGAAATAGTAAACATAATGCCATATACCAAGCACCAATCCAGACTCTGAGATTACAAGAAATTTTAAGTAGAGATTCTATCTGCCAAATATCACTAAACTATGATGATACATGAAACATCTCTAAGCCAGAAAAAAACTATCTGTTTGTTCGGGAAATTATGACATGCTACATTGTGATGTTGATTTCAGAACAACTTTTCATTTTATTCAGTTAGAAACACATTTAATAAACCATAATTTAAGTGGGGGTTATAGGCAAAATCATTAGAAAAAATTAAACAATTTCAGCACACTGTATAATATGTGGTGCTTATTGCACAAGAACTTGGAGGCCAAGGGTGAGTGATAAGGATTTCACATTATGAGTGTGTGATAACCTCTGATAAGACATGTTTCACAAACAGTTATTTTTCTCAAGCAATATTGAAAATAACAATAGGCTTTGGACAAGATTGAATCATCTTTCTATTCTGAGCATATGACATGCTTGTACAACTGTATTGAACAAAAGATTTTAGAGAACAAGATTGTATTCAACTAGGTACTTCTACTCTCATGTAATGGGTCATATTTGACCCATATATGCCCAGGTTATCAAAAACAACCCACATCCCTATAAGACCTATGTGTACTTAAAAGGTGTTTATGATAAGACTAACTAAATTGTAATTAACATCATTTATCACATATTCCATAAATTACCCAAGAAATTGAAATGTTGACTCAATACACACCATTTTCGTAAAATAATGTTCCACATTATAACTTGATTGGTTCAGGAAAAATATTTCTGGGCATGTGGGTTATTAGTAATATTTTATTACAAATTTAATGTTTATAAAATCCTTTCTATAGAAGAAGAATAGTAAAAGTTTATCAAATGAATATGATTATATTACGACAAATGAATAGTGTTATAATTATACTTATTAACTGACTTCTTTATTAGATTAGTAACACATTCTAACTTTGTGTCTAGTGTAAAGAAACAGGCTCACACTCTGTGAGTTGGAATGTATACCATAACTGGTAAAAATGTGAACTACACTCAGAGGAGTGTACTTAAGCAGAGGCCTGCCCCTTCTGTGAAATGTGGATGTGATGTTATGTTAGAACACAAACATATTACATAATAATTTGTGTCACATTTGCAAACACACTAATTTGAAATATTATGAGGATTACTTTAAAATATAAGCTTATATGCTTCTACAGTGAACCTCTATAAATTGAACCCTTGATAAGTTGAAAAACTTCATGAGTTGAAAAAATGTTTTGTTCACTTTCATTACTCGAAATCTCAAACCTTCATTATTTTTACAACCTTTGCAACTAAACAAACTTTAAAATTAGCCATAATGATGGCCATACAATGGTATGTACACTATAGTTTGCTAGAAAACATTTTGGGAGTATACAATAAATAGGATCAGCTCTTAACGAATTTATGACTAATGTTAACATGTGCTTGCTTTTTTATTTTTATATTGTAAGAATATTTTTGAAATAATAATTTTGTTCATTGATAATAAATTAAAATATGTTTGTCACTTTTGTAACTTTCACCTCTTTAACTCAAAAAAGGTAAGAATGAATCTCAACCTCTTAATGTCAAATCAAAATCCACCTAAGTTGAAAACTCTAACTCAAATTTTTTGGTGTCTTCCCTGAAATTGCACTTATAGAGGTTCTACTGTACTATTAAATATAAGTAAGTAAAGTCTTAATTAGTTATGACTGCAAAAACTTCTAATTGTTTTTTTTTATGAATATAGCATATAGGTAGTAATCATCACAGGAAAACAAAAAGTTAATTGTGTGCTCTCTTCATAAAATATAGTCATAACTACTTTGGTATAACCAAAATGAGGAAAATATTGTGCAATATTAGTATTTCTAGGAAATACTGACAACTCTCTTATTCCAGTGTAATCTTGACATGCTATTGAATCACTGTTATCTGTATAAAAAAATATCATCTGCTATTGATATATCTTACATAGCTAATCATGTTTGGGGCATGTAGATTATGACTATACAGAATATATTTAAGCCTGATTGTATTTTCATAAATGAAATGACAAAAGATTAAATATACTTTACCATGTACTATTGATAAGTTGTCAAATGTATATGTTCTTGCTAGAGAGAAATATGCTGTGCTATTTTGTATGTGCTTGTTTAGGTAGTAAAAGGCATTCCTAGTTTTTACTCTATTAAAATTTTTTTACTGAATTTTGAGAATGAATAGAGTGCTGTATATTGAGCATGTGAGGTCAGAACCTGGACCTCCGGACCAGATGGTATTCATTCACATACAGGATGAAAATTCCTAGTATCACATGAAATGTATTAGAAGGGCTTGTATTTGTAAACACACATAGAATGTCTCATACATGAAATCTGAATGTACTCACTTCTGCTCCCAATTCAATGAGAGTTTCAATAAGCACGGCAGTTTGAACTGTCATATGCAGACTGCCCGCTATCCTGGCTCCCTTTAAGATCTTGGTCGCTGCGTATTTACGACGACATGCCATCAGGCCAGGCATTTCCTTCTCGGCCAGCATTATCTCCTTACGGCCCAGCTCGGCTAGACTTTCGTCCGCTGAAACATTATCAGTTGTCAAGATATAGTGTAACGAAAGATGTGCCTTATCTTTTGATTGTAATGTTATCGCTTTTATACAAGTATATGTATATTATTGTAATTAAAGATAACATAATGATCAAATTGTGTAATAAAATACAACTGATTTATGATAAATTAATCTCATCACGATAATCATTATGCATTTAGGTAAATATATAGGGATATAAATATGCAGGAGAGATCATTTGTGTAATCATTAACGAAGATTTGCATTAAATGTTAATTAATAGGGAAATTAATATGCAAATGGAAAAAACTAAACTCATAATCGGTTATGATAGCATAATATAATCCTTAAAATTTTCGTGTCAGAAACACATGGAAACATTAAAATATAACCTCAATCTGAACCTGTATGACCTTTAACACGTAATTTCACTAAAATCCCAGGCTATATTAGTAAAATCGTAAAATGTACAGGCGCGTTCTACTTAAAAACCAATTTTATTGTTACCGCTTATATATTTTTTATATCACAACCTGTAAATACTCACCGATTTTGAACTGCATATTTGTGTTGATACTTGGAAATCTATAAATTGAAAAATTAATTATATTAGTAAATCATTAGAATGTATAAGTAAAATTTAACGTAGTAGCAAAAGAGTGAAAATTAAATAAACTTAAATAAATACCGCATGAACAAAGCACACAATAACTTCTGCCCGACCTAACGAGCAGAGTGAACGAAACTAATGAAATAAGACAGATCGTATTTTTTACGCTCTGCGGGAAAAACTGAGTTCACAATCGTACAATGACAACATTAATGAACGAATGAAACCGAATGGTACAGGCTACAGGCTAAACGGTTGCAATTTATCTATATATACGTGTACAATTGAAATATCTGTCTATCGTTTCATAATAATTCTTTAAAGCATATCGTTAATTGCACTTTGATAAAATCGAAACACGCGTTTCTTTGTCCGTCTGTTTGAATTGGGTAATCTCCTAAATGGTTTACTCGATTACAATGAGACTGCGTTTCACACATTCAATTTTTTTCTGAGAGTAATTAGATGTTTATTTGGATTTGGATATTTATTTGATATCACACCTGTATTCTCCAAATAGATATGCAGAGGAACCTATGCAGAGGAATATACCTGATATGCTATTTGAAACCAAGACCTCTGATTCAGCAGTCACGCTTCCAACAACTCGATCAACGAGGAAGTCATATAAAATTAGCTTAGATACCTTCAAGTTGAAATATAAATCAGCAATTTGCTGCAGAAAACCTGAAACACATTTACTGGAAGTATGTAGAACTAAGAGATTTTTTAAAATAATATAGTAGTCCCAGTACTATAAATATTTATTCCTAAGAGGCAAGCACACGCATACACAACTCATGCTCACATACAATGCGGTAAAAAAATTTGGTTTATGTTAAGCAATTTTTTGCGTTGAAAGATAACAGATCTCAGTAAATGGAACAGGTACAAACCTTGTATTGATGTAGAGTACACACTACAATATTGCCTCATACACTGTTCTGCTAAGCTTGTAGGCGACTTATAGTTGTGAGAAACAGAAAATTTGTTAAGATTTACTTCTGTTTTATATTACATCAACATTATAATTTGATAACAAAATTTTACGGATTTTGATGAATTTTGGTAAAGTGTAAAATGACTGAAGAAAATTTCAAAAAGTTAAGATATCTTAGAGGAAGATTTCCTATTTGTATGAATTTCCATCATTGTGAACATGAATAATACGTTGAAAGATAGGGTTTGTCAAAAAAATTAGCTTTAAGATACTTGAATTTTTACTACATGAACTAATCTAATATATTCTAATAATGTCTACTTATCGAATAACGTCTAATATATTTTGGCTATCGATTTTGATCAAATAGAGCTATAATTCACCGAATTAAACAAATACAATAACTTCTATTAGGGCCAATATTAGTCATTGAGCCAAAAAATTAAACAATAACGGAGCTCAAAACAAGCGGGCAGTGTACTGTAATTATTTTTTTGTTCTCTTAAAAAAGTAACAAACATCACGCCTGTAATCCCCGATGAGGTAAGCAGAGGATTCAAGTCGTAGTACCTCGATACCAAAAATCAGATGGACCAAATGTAAATGTGAGAGCATATCTTTGGCATACGTTAAGAATATTACTTGGCTAATAAGATCTAATTATTAAAAAGTAATCAATTTTGTGTGATTTTTCAAATCAAAGTCGGACCATGGCGATTTCCAAATTGTGTTACTGAAGAAAAACTGTCCAAAGGAAACAAATGAAACAACATGTAATTTGAAAATGTTTTATTTATTACAGAACAGTTTACAGAATAGTAGGCAAAACAAAAGAAGTATATGACGTCAAAATAATCAACAAACGTTATTTTATTCACTCGGATAAGTGGGTGGTATTCATTCATCGACTTAATGCCTACGATTCTAAGTCAGAACCTTTCACGGCATGGCACTAGTCCTCATACATATTCACCTATCATCCTCATATAAGTATAAAATATGACACCGAAGATCATGGGAAACGATCAATTCCGACTATAGATATGTACATACATATATACACACATCTTGTAACAAAACGGTATGATAATAAAACGTTACACTTCTCATAAAAATCTTACATAATTCGCGCAAACATCATCCCTGTCAGCGATGCTCACAGACTAGCAGATTAAATACACATTACTGATTCTCGATAACGCTCCGAACCCAACAAGCGCACGGAGCACTTCATAGATCTTCATTACAATGCAATTTAATATTGTCAATGAGCGTTATCGCCTTTTATTAATTACAAACAGAAGCAACCGCGCATAATGTTTTACATTGACACGTTGTAAACAAATTATATTGCCCGTCAGTGTTCGTACACGAAAAAGGCACTGATTACATTGACCAACATCGAAATATAGCAAACCTGTCAAAAAAAAGTCTTCATCAACATTATTGTCTACCATAGAATATAACTTATTAAATCTCTCACATTTGTCATTTTGCAATCTTAATTAACAATATTTCTTACCCCCATCGTTATTCCCAATGTAGAAGACTCAAATTGCTTTATCGAATACGAGATATATCACAATAATTTAACTAGCACTAGAAATAACACCCGGTATTCATTTGTTTAGCAGAGGGGTAACTTTCGAGGCACATAGGGACAGAAATGTACGATTTTCAAATTAATATGATTTCCAGTAAAGTCACAAATTGTGTGAAAAACAACCGACAGGTAAATTAATTAACAAATAAGAAAAAAACGCTTTATGGTAGAGTTTGTGCTAACAAGAATTTCAGTTAAAAAACTTGAGTTAAAAAAAATTGAGATTCCAATTTTTCTTTCAGAAATTGTTGATTTCTAAAAAGTATGTTTGTTCATTTATGTCACCAATGTTGATGCACCACTCTCTTATTATATAATGTTAAAGAAAAGAGCTTTTAATTACATATGTACAAATTTGTGAGCATATAATCAGAAAGGCAGTATCTCTTTATTCATCACAATGATCTTTTAAAATGTAATACATATAGTGAATAACATATAAATAACAATGAACGGGTATACGTCCTCAGTGATTCGGGAAACGTGATACATTGTCTACGTCGACTCCTACTTAAATTATGCACAATGTAAAATTTAAAAACAAACCTTTGTAACGAATAAAAAGTATTCTACACCAATATGGCGTCCTTTAATCTCATCCCTTAAATAACGTTGACGGAATCTTATTACACCAACCCTTTAAAGATTGACTCATGCCTAAGTGTACAAAATATCTGTGATAATCATACACACTTCTCATACATACTACATCATACATAAAATCTTTCAGTCATTTTACAAAACAATAATAATAATTTATAAAATTCACAATCCCTTGCATAATGTGCATGCCTTAAAATAACATACATCAACTTTCACTCGGTCCCTCTTTCAAAATATCACACTCTCCTCACATAAGTAAAGATACCACAGCCACTGTATGTATCTAAAATACCAAATAGGAAATGCTTCATTTTGTAAGAATATTACGGAAAGATTTTGGTGAGGTATACATAAAAAGTAGATAGTGTTGATTTAGGTGCATAAGACTTGGTAGGTTTTTGCCATTTTATACGTAATTTTTTTTTATATGATCTCTCAGACCAAAATGTATTTCAATAAACAAATATGAGTACATATATGTATATAACACAGGATAAAGATAACTAGAGAAGTTAATGAAACTGTCACATTTTTATATTGGTAATAAATATATGTATATGGCAAGTGTAAGAACTTGCCATATACATGCCATATACTTGCCATTGTACATGCATCTAATACATACAAGGGATCTAATATTTTCAGTTGAACCATTAACAAGAAAAAAAAACAAACAAACCAAGAAAGAAAATGACAGTTTGACAGACAAATCAATAAAATGCTGAAAAAACACATCCCCACCAGAAGACGAATGCACCTATCAACTTACAAATAATAACATATGACCTCCCAATAGTACATTTGAGTTTACCAGCAGTAAGTTGTCTTAAACTTCGTTACCTCTCTGTTGCACCATGACGTTTCAAATCTGGAAATATTAAGTTTTAGTTAATTATATTTCAGATGTTAAAAAATCTTGGTGCTCCCAAACCAAACGCTAGTTTGATTTCAGTATATTTATATGTAGCCAGCCTAGAGTCCAAGAAAACTTTTCAATTATAATTTACAGTAAATTTTTGCCAGTTACCAGATGTGTGATTAAAATGAAAATTATGTTAAAATACTTATAACAATAGTAAACCCATGTATGCTACATTTAGGAATGCAATATGCCTTATAGTAACTAATCAAAATATTTACAAGATGAAGTGGTCAATTAAAATGTAAAGATGTTCAAATATATAAGCATAACAATATACCTTTGGTTTTGTTATAATTATAACCTCCGTAAATAGGTAATGCGCACGGCTGCCATTTTGGTGACGTCATGTTTCTAAACAATCAGTACCGTTAGCAATAAAAAAGAGGAGGGGTAAAAAGGAATTCCTGAATGGCTTTTCTTTTGGCCAAATAAATAAATAAATAGTACAAAGTGAGTCGACATTACGACAATTAATGAAAAGTGAACTGGGATATATCGATTTAAAAAATGTTACCATAAACAATGATTACTATTAATTAATTTATCTATAATATAACAATTTGGAAAAGGGAAACAATAAATAAAATTATTAATTAATAATTAATTATTTTTGGCGACTATACTTTTTTGTTTCGAATGACGTCATACTATTGATAATACAAGTTTCCAGCGCAATAGCAATTTACGGGGATTATAACACAGAAGTTTATTTATCTCCATCATGTACCTACTTATAAATTAATTTTCCTATGTTATATACTGAATAAATACACGAAATGCAATATTACATAATTAATAATAAATGTCTCAATCATAATTTGTACATGTGATTAGCAAATGTTAATTAATTTTTATATTCATTGTACCTATATAGAATAAAAATAAAAAGTGCAAACTATCGCGAAATAAATACAATGCAGTTTATAATATGTACATACATAATAAAATATGTAAAAATCCAATGGTAATTAAGCTGGATACAGGACAGGTTGTAGATGAGCAGTTGCTCTTGCAACCAATCAATCAACAAGTAGTGTTTGTGTACTAACTTAACACCCAAAAATCCATGTAATGAACCTTTAAAAAATAGCCATGAATTTGATGGAACTTGTCATTCACATTTACTGATTTTTATTGACATAATGATCCATTATATAGATGTTGATAGGTACTTCGACTGCAAGACAACACTTTTTATACCATATAAATTTCCGTCTTATACTGTAAATCTTATAAATAACATAGATAAATGTGAGTCCGCATGAGGCATCAAATTTGTGAAGTGTTATCTAGTTATAATTAATTCAAAATAAATATTAATAGCTTTAGCTACGTCAACATTTACAAATGTTAAATTATATTATATTAGAATTGTGTCGGCCCAAAATAATACCAATTTAGCAATCTGTTCTCTGTACTGTACAAAATTAGTATTGGCAGTGAACTTTACACAACAACATGCATGTGTATTTAATTTTTGTTAAAGCGAATAATGAGATCGTAACATTATACAAATGTACTACTATGATGGCTTGAAAACGTCTAGATGCACTTAAGAGCAGTGTTACGGCCACATCCTACACCATAGCAAAAACGTCACAAAACATAAAACAGGTAAAACACCGCTATAGAATGCTCCATTATAAAGGTGAGATTTTTTTTTATATAGATTCTGTTTGTATGCTTGACCCGTTCACCAATAAAATCTTAACACGTCATAATTTAGAGTTAGCCCAGTGAAAAGCTGTTATCGTTGTGAGCAGATGCGCCGACTACGGTCTGTCTAAGAGGCTGTCACAGAGGTACCTGATAAGGGCAGAAAAAATGTTTTCAAAAATGATTGATGCAATTAAATATGTATATTGAAGCTGGCAGAATTTAAAAGCTCACTTTCGAAATGGAAGTAATTGATTAGTCACTAATTTTCTTCTGTCCCATTTTACCTTTGATTAGATAAACCTTAACACTGACTATGAAAATTAACATGGCTTTAATATAATAATTTCTATATATATATTTTATCTAGATATATATAATATATATGTTTTATATAAAATATCCACCAGCCTCCATAATACAGGTGTAAGAGATATGATTGCACATAAGGAAAAGATTACTTATTAAAGCAATGGGTAAGTATGAAAAATATTTTTATTCTAGCAACACCGTAACCACATAGAATTACAAACATACAGTTTGACCAATCGTTTAGCATATCCCCAGTCGTGTTATTTTGGGTTAAGTGAGAAAAAGTGAGTGGGCAAGCATAAATATACTCATTTGGGTACTACTAACCAGCTTGCGAGCGGCGGGTGCTGCTTAAGTTTGCGGATTTCCTTGGTGGCCCAGTTAGCGAGTGTCTTGGTGCGCTGGGTGCGGCTGCGGCGCGCGGCCTGCAGCAGATCGAGCAGCGGCCGCGTCTCCAGCAGCGGCAGCACTCGCTGACCGAACACCGTGCACAGATCTCCCGTAAGCCCCGCGATCACGGACATGTGCCCGTCCGTGCGCTCCGGCTCGCACGCCACCTGGATCATGAAGTTCACGATCGCCGGCACGTGCGGCTCCACCAACGCCACGTCGGAACGCACCTGAAGGGAGATTATTATTCCCACATTTATAAATGTAATGTTAATATCAATCTTTTAAAAGCCATTTGTATCATTACAGCATAATTATAATATTTGTACTAGTGATGTAACGAATATTAGCATTCGCATCCGTGAATATTCGCAAAATTTCTGCGAATGTTTTGCGAATATGAGTATCAGAAAAAAGGTTA
>DWFO01001857.1:0-14833 GCA_018246595.1 Mimoniades nurscia nurscia | reverse complement strand
CTCCGAGCACACTACTAGAAAATCTAAATTAGAAAATTTTTAGTAGTGCTCGACCCGGGAATCGAACCCAGGACCTCTCGTTCGGCAGTCGCACTTGCAACCAACTCGACCAACGAGGCAGTCTAAATCTGAATATTGAACTTATTTATGGTAGTTTCATATTTTTAAGCAGAATAAATGAATATTTATATCGATTTTAGTTTAGGAATTGTAGCTATTCTGGCCGTCCAAATATTCAACTGAAACTTGAAGTATTTACCTACTCATTATAATAAATGAAATCAATGCACACACGAAATACTCAGGTGATAAGAAACAAAACAATGCCAATTGTTTTAACTTCTAGTACCTATAATATAAGTAATAATCAAGCATATTCAGGACTTCATCTCCCACGTAAACCTGACAAAATTTTTCTTGGCATTATGCGAACATGTTTGTTGGACGCTAAATGACTTTCAAAGCGAAGTAGCGTAAGTATGGTATAAACGCTAGCAGCGACAGTTCCGACGGAAACAAATGTTTGTGTGGAGTGAATTGGCATTTCTGGTCCAATTCGCTCTTCGCGCCAAGTTTATGATCAAATATAGAGCCATAGCACTCTAATATATGTATACTTGATATAATATTTAATCTGTGTCATTATTATTGTGCCAACACGCCAGGCTCCTCAAGGGGTAAGCAGTGGCCGCCGAGTGTCAAGTACCAAAATAAACTTCGTCAATTTTTTAATTGACTTATTGAATATTTTGTTCGTATTAAAGTTTATAAAACTTATTAGACTTATTTTCAAGACTGTGTGACTCATAATATTCTTTTTTTCGTAAAATTGTCTCAAATCACGTTTCACTAGTCAGGTAGTTGTTTGATGTATGAGTCATGTTGAGCTGGCTGCGAGATTTGAAAAGAAAAATTAATTTAAACGATCTCATATCCTTGTAATCGTATATTTTAACTTTTTCCCGATAAATTGAAATACGGCAAATTCAAATAAGAAGTTTGACTTTGCATTTGTCATGATTCGTATAGGAATATATTTGGGGCGTCTGTTGAGCGTAAGAAAAAAGTTTCCTCCGCGGATAGGAAGTGGAAGAACAATAAAAGTAAATTGAACTCGGATAGAATTCTCGCTTCACGAGTTTTAGTGGCCGATTTAGCGTAACGAGTTTTTACCGCCTTTACAACTTCGCAGGTCGCTCGGCTAAGTTTGTCCCGCACAACAATTCCTGCGCTGCTCCGTGGAACTTGAGAATTGTGGACGAATAAACATCTCAACTTATTATGCCTAGCCATTTATTAATGGACATCGAGAGACAACAACAACTTAACAACGACAACTTAACCTTAACTATGTGATTTTGTTCACAGATTGTAAATTTAGTTCTAGATACATAAAATATGTATATGTATAGAAGAGAAGGGTCCTGTAATATGAATACTTTGGATTAGAACAGGGCTGTCGCCACTATCTTTTGTGTCATGATCATCAGCCTGTTGAAGCCCACTGTTGGACATAGGACCCTTAGGGGGCTATGCAGGTAATCCCGTAATACGCTGGGCATGCGTTTTGGGGATCAGAGAGCACAGCTTCTCGGACCGCCTAAGGTGCTGCCCACAGGCGACCAAGGCATTTGTATAATACTTATATGGAATAATATTTGCGGATGAATACAAAACCTAACTGCTTCTATATTGCGAAATTTAATTTTTGTATTTAAGATGCTAAGGATCATTACTGACGAGCAGTCTCTCATGACGGCGGTATACTTATTGCTCTCTGGCACAATCAGTTTTGACTTACTGCCTTTCTGTCTTGGGTGGAGTTGACAAAACCAGTTTCCACTGGAGAGGGCGCAACGTGCAATACCTATTAAAGGTGATACATTCAAAACCAATTCGTTTGGTGGACGAAACCGTGGACGAATTCGTGTGGACTCGTTGGGCAACGAACAAACCAGCTGTATTGAGAATCCACTCGGTTCCATGATATTACGAGTACGTCCAATAGCGCACAGCCGCAAGTAAAATAACAGGTTTTCTTAACGCGAGCTGTCTGTTTTTGCGCGATCCCTCGTTTTCCGGTCTCATAAAGCGATCATAAATTGAGTTCGCCGAAGCGTTTTAAATTACATTTCTACTGGAGTGTCGCGGTCACCTCGTTATTGAATGAAAAGAAACGCCGTTTACCGACGGATGCATAAATTCGTACATTTTACTGTATTTCCTATTATGTTCAGACTACGAAGTCATTTAGTTTCAGTTTACGTAAAAACCGAATGCCCAGCCTGGAGATTAAGAGCAAAAATCACTTAGATTATTTCCATGTCCATAGAGATTTAGACAGACTGATAAAGATAATGTATAACTTTTTTTTATATTCCAAATGCTTCGCTAATAAATTATCAGAAGCTCAAATAATAAAAAGTTACAATAAGCGTGTACATTCATAGCGCAGAGTAATAAATAATTAATCTAATGCCGTTATTAGAAGACTTTATCACCATTCACGTATTTTAAGGGTTATAAATTGTATCATCACACAGTAACTACATACTACTTAGAAATTTTATTATGTACTAATGTCATATGGTGGTGTGAATGTCATGGAATTATTTTGCAAAGACACCATATGAAAAACAAATTACGAGTACGCACACCGCAACCGAGCAAAGTTTGCAGCCGACAAATCCATAAAACGAAATAATATATTCCGGGCACAGGGACTTGGTCGTTAGTACGTCACTCGAATATCTACGGTAAGGGTGGTTCAGACGGAAGTGGATCTGCGCCAGAGTTAGCGGCCACCGAAATTCAGTTACCTTTACGTAATTATTAATATGTGCTATTATTATTAATATTTCAATGTACAATCTAAATTATATATTTATGTAGATAATAGGGTCACCCTCTACGACGCGACGTATCTACCGGATTGTACGGGCGTGTAAACATAATTTGAGGATTATCTTTTAACAATAGATTAAAATATGATCATCTTCATCATCACCAGCACCTCACAGCACAGCCCGACTCTTAGCAGCCACATTGGTTTCTTCGCCACCTCACCTAGCTGAAGGGCGTCCTTATCTTAACGTGATCTCCAATTCGGACCTCGCGAATATTTCTTTTTATTTCAATCAACGAAACCCTATACCATGTCCTTGTGATGTAGCTCTAAGCTGGTCGCACCCGTATCCAAGCTCGCTAATGTTTTATTCGCTTTAATCTTCACGAGTGACTCCTAAATATTCACTCTGCAATGATAATAAATTAGAGAGAAGACTGTAAAATAAGATCGAGCCTAACCAACGCGAGATATTATTTACATGGTTTAATTTATACGCTAGCCCTCACACATACATACACACATGAAAAGTTTTTAAAGATCATGGTGTTAGTACGGGTATGCAAAATATTAATTCCATATTTTCAAAAACGATTTCAATTTAGTAGTAAAATGTACAATATATATTTATGTGTATTTTTCTATAATTTAACTTACGAATTAAAATTTTGCATTAAAAGTTCATGTCAGTGTTAGTCTAGTACTTATAATAGCTGCCGACCGCTTCGGGGCTCTAGAATTTGAATTCTGTGATTTTAATTCCAAATACTTATATTCTTAAATTAAATATCAATCGCTATAATCTATGAAAGACAACATAACATACATACTTACATCATATACCAGTAGGTACTCGTTATAAATCTTCACGATGTTCTCTAAAGAGTCAGTCTACAAATCGGGCAAACCCGAGTAATAATTAACGACCTTAATCATTTCTATTCTGAGAGTAGATCATAGAATATACGATAACAGAACAATAAAGATGATAGATAAACCGAAGACAGGTGGCTAGCACTTAGTGGCTGCTTTTAACACCTCCCGCGTCATCGGCCTGCTCCTGTGTAGTACTGGAACATAGGCGTCTTTATAGACGCCTAAGTTCTGCGTATGTTATAGTGGTGTTATCACCACTGGACTCGTTCTACAACTCTTTTTTTCCAATCACTGCCATTGACTTTCTATAGGTATTAGTCTCTTGAGTAAATTAAACTTCAGCCGCTCAGTATGTAGTAGGTGCATATATGTATATGTTTAATATCCCATGCGTTATTCGTTTCCAACTTGGCTTAGTCAGCAAATAAACATGTAAAATCACTAAAAATATTAACTTCTCGATAATTTACTTCAACTATAATTACCTCCGTAAATAACTAGGCATACCCGTCGCCAAATGTTTTCAAAGTCGAAACACTGAAAATCGAGGGCAACCATTATACATTTTAAAGAAAAAAAAAGGCAATTTACAGGGTGCAAATTACTAATTTGTTTCTGGTCGTACGCGGTACATTAATCATTCCCGCTGAT
The DNA here is from genome assembly GCA_018246595.1 of Mimoniades nurscia nurscia. Lineage (NCBI taxonomy): Eukaryota > Metazoa > Arthropoda > Insecta > Lepidoptera > Hesperiidae > Mimoniades > Mimoniades nurscia. Next base: position 10,461 of record DWFO01001857.1, on the reverse strand, counting down.
CGACAGCCGTTGATTACATATTAAACTTGCATTCAATAATCCACTAATTGTTGATTTGCGTGTTCACGATACGTGGCTCATGGTCTACCTGAGCTACAGTACGCTTGGTAACGTTCGAGAGACTTTTATAATGAAATATGAAAATAAAACGTTACATCACGCCTGTGATTCCCGAAATGGTACGCAGAGAAATGGGTACAGTCCCACATTTCACCAGTTAAATATGAAAATAAATTATTACATTGATATTTTTATTATACATTATTTTATATTATTATTATGGATTGCCTCGTTGATCAAGTGGCTGCAAGTGCGACTGCCTAGCAAAAGGTCCTAGGTTCGATTCCCAGGTCAGGGATCTTTAATCTTCAACTTTAAATTCGTAGACAGACTCACCACATATTACGTAACAGACGCTATGTCGGTGTATACTACCCTAAGCACTGCTGTTTTTTCTATTACATATTATTATTATATCCCCATGCCAGATCCAATAGGTATGCGGAGAGCATGGAAAGTCAAATAATAAGACTAAGTTTCCTATTTCTATGCTGCTATTCGAAATCAGTTACAGACATCTATATGCGGCACTGCTCCTTGGTAACTATTGTCTACTCGTCTGCTAGTATCTTCACTTCATCAACAAGCAACTAAACGCTATCAAAAGAAATAAAATGTTAAGACCTTAGAATTTCAAGGCATAGTTCCATAACAATTCACTCTGTATAAAGGGCAGGTTCACTTTAAAAGCTTCTTGATTTATCTTTCAACTCTTACGGTGTATGGACTGCGACCCTTTTTGTATCTGTTGAGTACGAGTCTGGGTCGCACAGCTGAGAAAGATCTAGGACATCCACAACCACGCTGCTTGAATAAGTTATCTTATCTAAACAACTTTTTATAGAATCGAATACCAAAATATAGGTCCTGTTTGAAAATACCGCCACTGAAACCACATCTTGCATATTATGATATCGGCACCAAAACTGTGCTATATTTCAGTGTCAATAGTAAGTGTGAAAATTAAAAAAAATGTCGTATTCTAAGCAATCTATAATATTTAATGTTACCTACTTCACTAATAATTTTAACTAGACATTTAATATTAACTACTGCTATAAACGCTTTACAGACAGATTGTCCAATAACACTGTACCATAACTTCATATAAGTTCTAACCGTCCAAAACACATTTTAACAGTTTTGACTTTATGGTCTTCGACCAATCAGAAAGCAGGTTACGACCAAGGCACCGTAATTTTCGTTAAAACTGGCGCTGCGTAAGTTAGCCGTAAGTAAGTTGTACTCGTACATCGTAATTTTGCTCTTCTCTAAAGAAACGCACTGTTAAATCTTCACTACCAAAATGATGTTTCTATAAATACATTAGTAAACATACATTTTTCTGTACATAACTTTAAGTCATTACTGCAACAGAACCGCAGTAAAACTAGCTCATGATTCTCAATATACAACAAAACGCTGAAGAACAAAATTATTTCAAAATATAAACGAAATAATTGCTGTTAATTTAATTTATCTTAAAGTGTGCGAATACTGAAATTGTACGAGTAAGTTCTGGTGTTTTCTACGTATAGTAAATTATATACTTCAAGTACCTACTTAAATTCCAAAAGTTATAAGCAATTCTTTATTCGCACGCGTCTTGGCAGTTGACTTTGCATAATAATGCAAACTATATTCAAGATGGCACAGATTTATGGTAGAACTGGGTGTTGGGGGACGAATAAATATCTTACATGTAACTTTTATTCTTATTATTATAAAACACTAAATATTCTTTACGAATTAGCTTTAATTTTCACATGAAAAATGTTCTTTGACAAAACGAATAATTAGCCTAAGCCCAGAGCCATCTTTCATCATAAGTTATAACTTGTTCTAAAAGGCCACTACAGTCTCTTCATTGTTCTGTATATCCTTATTCTTATTAATATTATTATTTAATTATTATTTATTTCATCATCATCATCATCAGCCTATCTCAGTCCACTGCCGGACATAGGCCTCCTCCAGAGAGCGATTTCGTGCCCTCTCCTCGCTCACCCAGAGAGCGCCTTCGTGCCCTCTCCTCGCTCCCCCAGAGAGCGCCTTCGTGCCCTCTCCTCGCTCCCCCAGAGAGCGCCTTCGTGCCCTCTCCTCGGCTTGCCGCATCCAACTTCTACCTGCAGCCTTCCGCAGCTCGTCATCCTGCCTGGCCGGAGGGCCATACTTATTTTCATTAATTAAAACGGTACGCACCGTCATATTTTAATTGATAACATAACATAGAAAATAACACGAAAAATAACTAAAACAACAAACTGAAGTATAAATCTCAGATTCCATTCACAGTAGGTACGACACACATTCGATAAAATCGATTCCGATAAAATCTTCTTCCAGTAAATCATTAATGTAACTACTAATACTACCCTAATTTATTTTTTTATTAAATGAACGACTCGTAACGGTTGATAAAAAAGTTATTGTCGTTTTTCACCTACAATAACTTTTTTATTTTCACCGCTCTCCAAAAATTACCTGGTGGAGAATCCCAATAGGAATAAAATAATGATTAATTACTTAAATAAACAAATGAACGAAATAAATAAATAAACTATCGGAAGTGCGTGCTATACATTTGCGGAATGATCCTCTCCAGTTAAGAATTTATCTGCCTGATCACAACTTTTGCATAATATATATCACTGCATTGCTAATACAATGCAATCTTTATTTTTATATTTTATGAGCTCTTCTAAGATCTGAATACTTATAAAGTAAGATAAAAAAACATATTAAATACCCTACAAAGCTGTTCTACAACGATTGTAAATTATGTCCCTCGGTGTTTCCAGTGGTTTGAATTAATTGTCAATTTCATACCACGTATAGTTGTGTCACAGCAGTAACCTCTTATTAAAAGTAAACAAAGTTAGAAAAATAAAATGTCAGCTGGACTCGACTACAGTTATTAAGAAACAAAATAATATCCAAGTCTAACGTTCATCTGTATGAGAGCGGCAAATCAGAACAGATATTTTCATAAAGCATAATATCCCGCGGTTTTCCTTATAAATGAGCCTTAATAAAAACAAATAGTAACATCATGACCCGAGCAAATGGAAGCGAAGCAATTGTATTTCTCGTCATACTTTTTAATTTCGTCTGAACAAATCTAAGCTGTTTTTCATGTGAAATTGTGCAATCGTTTACAAAAGCTTCTGAGAGGTTTACTAATTCTGTAATTCGTTAGGATCTTTTAGATTTAACAATGTTTAATTTTTATTTTTCTGGCAAGTTATGTCTATATTTCAGCTTTTGTAAAACGTGCCTATTAATGTGAGTGAAAAGCATTAGCTCATTGATGAAATTTAAGCTCAACGGGCGCCTTCCCGTTTTTTGTTAAACCGTTTTATATATACTTTCTAATCTATAACATTCAAAAACCTTTTTAAAGAATTTTCGTCGGGCGTACTATTAAACGAAATAAGCCGTGCTAATCGTAAACAAGATGGCCGCTTGGTAATCTAAGTGATTCGACCCAGAAACTTGTAATTACTCGGTAGAAAATTAAATGAAAGTTTAAATTGTACTATATTTTTATTGAGTTGCAAACGAAGAACTTTACATATACAAATTTAATTACGTTGGCTCTGAGACGTCTCAAGTTCACAAACCCATACTTGGCCAACATGGCAGACCGTGTCTTTACCTGTTTTGTCATTTCACTGTTCAACACGCCTCTCCTCACCTAGTGAGAATGATTATTACCATGCTCTACCACGCTGGCCAATCATCGACTCTCATACAAGTGACAATAATAAAAACATATTCACACAATGTTTTACAGAAATCACTATAGAACCATTTTCAATAGAAAAACGAGTTAAACTGCTTATAAATCACACACAATTTCTGCATTTTGGATTTCCGTGGCGCGAACGCTGTAGTGCGAATCAGCAGCTGGATATTTGCAGCGCAGCGCAAACGTGATTCAAATACCGATCAGTGTTATGACTAGTTTGCTCGATGGTTTAACCGACGGTTGCAGTGCGGATGGCGATGCGATGCGATGCACAGTGTTCTTGTTGACTCGATAAAGTCACATAAGCGTTAATCATTCACCACAAGTATTCATAATTATATGCCAAGTAGTAAAGCAAACGAGTAGATACCTCATCACAATTTTTATTATCACGCCAGGTTCCTTAAGGGGTAAGCAAAGAGCACCGAAAGCCAAATATCTCTCAACTTTCCTCCATCCGTCCATGTTCTTTTGTATAATTTTTTATTTATTTGTTTATTTATTTTTTTAAACTTACAGCTAGTACAAAGCATAACCAACAAATAAGGAAGCATAAGACAGCCATTTAGAAGTTTTCACCTATAGTATTCAAGTATAGTAAATGGGCATAACAGTTATAAAATAAAAGTCATTCATAAAAAAAAGAAAAAACTATTAACATGTCGCAAAGAAATTATTAGATTATTAAATTCATATTCTGTTAATAAATTACCTCAATTTACAATAGAACCATTGTTATATATGTTCATTTCAATTCATTGCTCTGTTAACGATAACTAACCAACTAACAATTGTCAATTTACTACATCACTAACGTGCCCGATGGGTACACTTGCCCCGCGGGACTATTCTGTATTCATTCCGCACTCAGTTCACTTGAAATTATTCGACAACAGTAAAACCAGTCCCTTACGATTAGTTCGTATGACAGCCATTAAGTTGAACGAGCGTTTTATGTAAAACACGGTGATGTTAATCGGAAAAGTGATTACCAGAGTCCCAAAAGGAATAATTCGCTTTAAGGAAACCACGTATGTAAATACACACACGCATATAATGTTCACGATGACTGTACGTGCATTTAAAAGCATCACAGACGGAATTATAATGTATATTTCTTTCTTTCTTTTCAAGACATATGTATATCAGTATAGCGAGGCAAAGTATTGCTCAGATAATTACCGCAAACCTATTAAAGCTCCCGCTTTGGCAATCTTTGCTTGAATTGTATCTTTAATATTTGATCACAAATCATGCCAATGTAGAAATAAATGTAATTTCTTATTCCACAAAGTTTTCATTACCATACAATAGACTTAAATTTAAATATAAACCAATTCAGTATCTGAAATTGTGTTCGAAATATCGACCTGAAACTTCGTCCATAACTTTCATGATTTTAAGAAGTTCCCACTGGTTCGAGAAATAAACGAATTTTTTAGATAGTACGCTGAATAAAAACTGATCCCATTTAAGAATCTCTTATAGGATTATTAAGAAATGAAAGCAATGTAGAAGTAACATTGCAGCAAAAGCATGTTGAGTCAGGATAGAGATACGTATATGGCAGTTGGTGTTTTCTGCTTACCCTGTGAGGGATCACGGGTAAAAATATAAAGGTGCGATAAAAATATTGTGCGAGTTTGATATCATTGAAGCCGGCATTCGTGTATGAAGAGAGTGATGGACGTAGAAGAAGCGCGGCAGGCCTGCAACAAAATAGATATGGTGACTCGGTGTGTTCTGCCTACCTCGTGAAGAATCCGACGTGACAATATAATAATAAGATTAAAAATAGAAAACTGGAAAAATTTTAATACACAAGCACGTTAAATAATAACCATAAATCTTTCTGAACGAAACATGTTTTACGACACGAGACATTTATTCGACGTATCGCGAACTTTTAAACAAATTGCATTTACGATTCCGCTATCAATCATTATTATCCGAAACTGATTTACACAATGGGACATATTGGGGGTTGATTTATAAGTTTTATTGCTGCAATAAACAGCGGCCATGAATGCAGAGAAAATATTAAAATCGTATGAAAGGAATTACCTTCATACATATATTGCAATGGAATGAATGCTTTGAATTAAATTATCATTTTTGTCATTACGGCAGATCCTCTACAGAATAGGCAGAGATCACTGAGTGCCTAATGCTCATCAGTGACCTGCTATGCTGTATTTACATGCTTCCTTGTATCATATATGCACCCCATCCAGTCTCAAAGACTTCTAATTCCCCCATCAGCCGGTATCTGACCTGTTTGTTTTTAATAGATCAGTTTTATTATCATTGGCATTAGGCTTAGAAAGGGGGGTTGCTTTACTCCTCTGCCTACCCCTCCACTGAAACACAAGCGTGATGTTATGTTGTTACTGTTATCTCTCTTGTTTTATTTTTACTGAATTAGATGCTATTTTTGAGCAGCGCTACGTTACTTTCCAATTGACAAATACGAAGTGAACATAAATATTTACCTCAGCTTGTGGACGAACTGGCGACTGAGAGACGACGAGAGTTGTACAGCGTTCACGAAACGTAAACATACAGCTATGTAAACCAGTCGATTAAAACACATTTACTTGCGCGCTCGCGTCAGATACTGAACTTTATTAGTTCCAAATGACAAATACGTAGAATCCGTAGAATTATTTACACGCGAAGTCGATCTCACGGTCGCGACGAACTGACAACTTCTGGAATATTCTAAATTCGAGTCCTCAAATGCAGTTCGAAACAGATATATCGACGTGAGTTTTACATTTAATCAGTAATGTACTCATAATATGTACATAATGTTAGGCTACCATAGTAAAACACAGCAAGCTAAATGAATGTTCAGGGCTGCAAGTAACGGATCATTGACGTCAGCCACAATGTAAGTCGTATTTGAGACTGGATTGAAGTCTGTTAGCAAGTTAATAGAATATATTCCCCCGTGCTCTGTGATCTACAACCTGCACGCCCAGCGTAAGGGTTGTGGGCAAATACCCCCACAATGAAGAACATCAGTCCAGCCGTGGACCTAGATAGTGTGATAATAATGGTATACATCCTTTGTTCTTGGTAGAAAAAAACAATATACGATTATATTTTAATCCCTTCCCAAAGTGCAAAATTATAATTCACCATTTAAGAATGTTTCTCAAAGTTTATGTACACAATATGTATAGTTGAAAGTGCTTTTCAAACACCACAATACTATATTTTCTTTCATACACTGTTTATTACGCACATACTTGCAACTACTTATTTATTGGCAGACTTGATTGTTCCTGAATTAAAAATTCATTAGACTGTAGCAAAAGATACCAGAGATATAAATTTAAATACATTTTTGTATAACTCTAATGTCAATCATCTTCAAAGTCAATAATATAGTTTCGTGACTGTAAGTAGACCTTACTTTTACACCTCGTTAAAGATTTTTTTTAAACTGTATATACTGTAATAATAATACAGTATATACATTAAGCCTTAATATGCCATATTGTTAAAAGGGAGTTAGAACATCCTGTTTGAAAGGAACAAGAGCAGAACACATGAAGGTTTTTTAAGGCCAAATTTATAGCTAAGAATAATAAAATATTCCTTGGCTACACGCTATATGAAATGAAAGTTCATTTGTTATATTTATATAACGTGTGATAAAGGAATTAACGTACATTTTTTACTATAATGATTGTAATTTATTACAAGCGACAAAACGTACAGGACAGATTTTTTGCTTTTATAATGACTAGCATTTTTAACTTTCATGAGCTTTTCTATAATATGCACATTTACTTTTGTCTACTTTTTACACTTGTCTGTAGAAGCATATTGGAAAAGACTAATGTCAATATCAAAGACAAATCAAGATAGTTTTAATTACAATCGTAATTTAATAAGATTGCATCTTTGACAACATCACTTATTGAAATTGACAGATCTAAATAAGTTTACTTAATCAATCAATCAATCAATTTACGCAATCAATAGGCTCACCACCTATTCCATAGTGGGACGTAAACGTAACCGGTGAAACGTGGGAGTGTTCTGCATTCCTCTGCCTACCTCTTCGGGGATTACAGACGTGAAGTTACGTCATTCAAAAGGAATTAAAATTATAGTAGGTACCTAATAGATTTATTCTATAATTTTTAACGTTACATTTCCACAGTCAGTCTGTCAGGAAATGTATCTCAATAACGTGTACAGATCACACAAAAGTTTTTTCTTTCTTCGTGTTAGCGTGTAAAATGCATTTCATGTACTGTTTTCCTTTTAAACAGAAAGTCGGCAACTATATTACAGATTGAAAGTTTATAGTTTACTAATGTAGAAATTTTAAAAAGTTCTCTTAATATACCTTATCTTGACGTCAATTTTCAACAATTCATCTTGAGTGCTAGCGCGGCAACAGTTCAAAGTGGTGCCCGGATTTGAAAAGTCATTTTTCATCCGTTATGACGTAATCGCTTATGAACTCAGCTTTTTATTTGAAAGTGTTGGAATTTTCATATTCAACGTTTTATGAGCTTCCTCTGTTAGGTAACCGACCTCTGTAGGTAAAAGACCGGACGTATCGTACATGCGCGGTCAATTTCTTATTACCCAAATATTTTAGACCCAATATCACAGCACGTAAAGGGGCGCCAAAATTAATTTGCTATACTTTCAACATGAATAACAGCTCGAATCGATTCTCGAAGCTTTGTCCAAGTGTATTACGTGGAACGTAATTTATACCCGGAAATTAAGAAAAGATTCAGAGCTAGCTCTAGCTCTTGGAAATCTGAACAAAGGTAGTGCTTAAGTCGCGAGCTGAAGTCTTAGCTCTCGTGCACAATAACGCACTAGTGCGGTAGAGAAGGCTGATCAATAATAATAATAAGAATCCGTAGTCACCCAGTATAAATCATGACCGCTGTGCATAATGTAAAACCTAACAATACTAAAATCAAATCAAATCCTATATAATAAACCACATAAGAAAATTACACAACGTGTATTGTGATTCACGTCTGTAGTACATTTGTCGCGGACGGGGAGTCGCTTACGAACGGTTCGAAGCGTTTTAATTCACATGCAGTTACGATAAACGCTGCCGCTTTTCACAGCCGCCGTTCCCGCGCTCACTGCCGCCACCGCGTTCGCTTCTAACTGCTCACAAGATTTTTGCCTCGATATAACACTACAACAAATCTATCGCGCTTCTGAGCTTTTAGTTTACTTATAAAAAGGAACAATAAACGCTGTATTTTTTTATAGAATATAATTACTATTATTAAATAAACGTAAAATCAAAGCGAAGTAAGCAGAGGAGTGACGTAAACTTCTACGTTTCAATCGATATAGGTATTTACATCTCACCATGGAATAAGGGGTAAGCCGGCGTACACTGGCCACAAATCCAGACTCCGAGCTACTACCAGCAATTCTATGTTGAATATCGTTTAATAAAACTCTTAGACTGCCTCGTTGGTCGTGTTGGTTGCAAGTGCGACTGCCGAATGGGAGGACCTGGGTTCGATTCCTGGGTCGGGCACTACTAAATTATATAATTTAGATTTCCTAGTAGTGGCTCGGAGTCTGGATATGTGCCCGGTGCATGGCAATAGGCTCACCATCTATTCCATAGTGGGACGTAAACGTAACTGGTGAGAAGTGGAAGTGTTCTACATTCATCTGCCTACCTCTTCGGGGATGACAGGCGTGATGTTACGTTTAAAACTCTTATAATATTCATATACACAACGGAGAAGTTCAGGAGGGCTTAACAACTTGCATATTGATCACTAAGTCGTTTTATACATACATAGGTATAAAGCCTATTTATTAGTTTAGAGAGAGAAAACAATGTGCAGAAATGGAATATTATTCTGAATTGGCTAATATACATAATACATTTCGTCTTAATTGTGCATCCTGTAACAACATTTTTCGTATTTCATGCTACTGAAATTTAAATAAGAAAAGCATCAAATATTTATGATTTTACGTAACACTTTTGTCGACGCAGTAGTGTTTGACAAATACAGCACCTGCTACTGACAGGACAATATTATTTAAGGTCGCATTTAGTCAACTGAGTGCCCGTTAGTCACGCTGTCCTTTACAGCAATACAAGCGCTATTTATTTAGTGGATATTATTACAATCAGAAAGTTTCGTACGTTATGTAATATTCTACCAGATAATAAAAAAATGTCGCCAACTACGTATTGTCCAATCACGTCTATGACTGTTAGTCATTGATCACAATTAGTCAATGATTGTTAATCATTGGTGACAACTAGTTAATGGTTGTTAGTCATTGGTTTCAGTTGTCATGTATTAGGTAGTAGGTGTACCTATATGGTAATGGTTTTTTTTGATAAATTGTTATTTGTTGTCTTTAAACTTAAATCTTTTAATTAAGACATAGTAGTAATATGCCTTTTGAAAACTGTCCAATCAACGATTTGGTTACGAGACCGTATAGCAAACCGGACTGGGGAAGCGTGGTCGAATGTCCTCCATGTCTTGGAATTACGAGAGAGTCCTCTGTCCGTCAATTGGATATGCGTAAGAATGATAAGTAAGTAAGTAACTTCACGCCTGTAATCCCCGAAGAGGTAGGCAGAGGAATGTAGAACATTCCCACGTTTCACC
>DWFO01001856.1:0-14836 GCA_018246595.1 Mimoniades nurscia nurscia | reverse complement strand
AATTACGTAAATCGGTGCAGAAACCTCGGAGCATTCGATGTACGGACATAAAAAAAAAACAAAAAAATATACCGGCCGAATTGAGAAGCTCCTCCTTTTTGAAGTTGGTTAAAGAAAATGAATAGGTGTTTATAATTATATGGAATAATATAGTACGTTAATACCAAGTCACGAACGGTCCACGACCTTCTCAGTTTTTGCTGAAATGCGGCAACGGCAGCAGATGTAGAACACATTAATCACCTTCCAGCGGCGCTGGCCGACGGCGCCCCGTGATTAAGTGTCTGCTCGTCTTTGGAAAGAGTTGAGATTTCTGCTTACGCCTTTAACGATGGCTGAGAGGTACCGTTTGTTGGAGTATCTTACTTACTCTACATAAGCATATTACTTACTCTACATAACGAGTCATGTCGTTAAGATTAATATATGCAATGTCAGATAATTATAATATGTCATGTATTGTTTTGGAGAAAATCTTTTGATAATAATATTGTGAAGTAATTCGCGATTTACGAATGAAGATTTTGTACAGTGAGGAGATTGAGCGGTGAAATATTCCTGAAAGTATAACCATTACGACTGTTAGATATTATTTTCAGCTTCGTTAGTAAGGCTTAGTGTTACAGATATTCGCCGCGCTATCGGGTTCAATTCCCGGCGGGAACTTGTCATATCATTAAAAAATGCAATAATTGAAAGCACCAAAATTTTAACTTTACACTTCTGGTAACTGATTTCATATACGTTCACCACGTTTTTCTATAAAGTTGTAAACCAATTATTTCTAGACAACTTTATATTTGTAAACTGTATTAGACTGAACCTGAATTTTGTGTCCAGTTTTTATTTATTTACGTACCCATGTACATATTAATATTGCCTAACAATAATCATTAAAATTCCATGGGCATAAAAATAAAATCTGTTTAAAATTGTTTGACACCCGACACTTCGAACAAAACGCGTCCGGGCACATCCGTTGAACATTTTAACGTTTGACATTTTTACGTTGCGGATGAAAGGAGATATTTTGAAAGCACCATTGCATTACAAAGAGCTTTTATTAGCGCACGGTCTCCGACAAAAACTGACAAAGCGACGCTGCATCTAGTGTCTAAACAAAATGGGAGTGCGACAATTTTTATATCACACAAGCTGACCGGTCAGTTAATACTAACCGCTACACGTAACCATAAAAAAGATGCGCCTTTATATTTTCCATTTCACAACGTAAAAGTTCCAATTTCAACCGTGTAAATGGTTGTACATTTTCAAATTCGAAAATAGAATGACTGTTTTCAACTGTAAAAGCTAAATTACTGTAAAAGCGATGTTATAACAGTAAAATCTACATTAATTGTGGCTATTGCAATCGGTGGATGTCTCTCAGGAGAGTGAATTAAAAACGAAAAAGTGATGGAAATATTTATGTATAAATAATCAATATGTCTCAATGTCCGTAGTGTTACGTCATTTATATAATGGTTACGTCATTGCGTTTAGCCTCTTACCGGATAGGCAGGAGAATCGTATCAATGTGGTATATACATGTAAAGAAAATCACTACACTTGTATGTTATTATGTAGTTTCGTAATTTTCTTTAATTTAATTTGTCGCGTAATCGACGGAGTTTACAAACCTGTTTCTAATGTCACTGTACTTAATGTTTTTAATGGTGACATTAGAATAAATGAAGAAACGACATTGTCATAGAAGGAAATTTTGTTTGAAAATTTATCGATCCGAAATAAAGGCTTTAAATGTTGTTTTATAATGTAATTTTTACCTCTTTGTATGTTCTTAAGGGAACTATGCAAATAAAGACTTAATTGCGTTTCTCTCTGTGAAAGTCAAAAATTTATTTACAATACACTTTTTGAATAAATTAACAAAATATAAAACTTATAACAAAGTATTTACTCACTTGTGAAAGTGAAAAAACATCATTTAAAGCCTTTATTTCGGATCGATTAATTTTCAAACAAAATTTCCTTCTATGACAATGTCGTTTCTTCATTTATTCTAATGTCACTATTAAAAACATTTAGTAAAGTAACATTAGAAACAGGTTTGTAAACTCCGTCGATAACGCGGCAAATTAAATTAAAGAAATCTATGAAACTACAAAATAACATACAAGTGTAGTGATTTTCTTTACATTAATATTTATTTTATATTTAATGTGGCCACAAATACACGATTTTAAATACGTACTTATAAATGACTTGTGTTGCTATTTAATTCGCATCAAAGTCAATTATTTAATTAGGTATCACTACCAGATAACCAGTTCGTGAATAACGGCACGAATAGTTGAATTTCACACGAATTAATCATTTTGGGTAGAAATTTAATGAAATGGACCCTGTTTAAAGCAATTAACCCATTTGTTGTATACGTATATACGAGTACCTACAATAGAGGAGAAAAGACTATCTTGATTCGCGTCAACGGAAATAGTATTAACAGCAATTCCAATGTGAAAAGTGAAAAATTGTAATTTCAAAAGAATTCCTTTAACGGTTTTTGAGTCCAAGAGCGACTGCTTTGCTACAGATACCTTCGATAATACTATTAACTACAGGCATTACAAAGACAAAAAGATTCAGGACGAGTACGTCTAGGTGTTCATAAATAAACTAAGAAATTTACAACAGTTTTTACTGAAACCCGTTGAAGATGTAATTCGACTTAAATAAATTTCCTCCAGACAGCGCAGAGCTAATAAAATTATTTACAATGCGCGTGACGAGAATACAAACTGAATGCCGTCTCGTTCACGTCTCGTAACCATGTTAAGCCGACAATACCATCTAGATTCAATGTATTACTAAACTTTATACTTTATTATTACTTTACTATAGGAACCAACCAATCTATTTATGTCATGATCGACTGATTACTTGATTGTGTGTTTTCTCTTTTACTTAAATAAGAATCTTGCATATAAAAAAAATATTTACCAGAGAAGTAGTATCATCATTTGGATCAATTTTTTGTAAAAATAATTTTAAATTTCGATAGAATCCTATACCTAGTTGGTGAAATTGGTTGACCGAATGATTGGTGGTTTTGTTTTGCAGTAGATCCCTCGGTCGACCAATTGGTCGACTGATAGCTTGTTTTAAATTCTTCATCAAAGAATTTAAATACTTATTTATTTTTTCCATAGACTGATTGTTTGATTAGATGATTTGAATGCTTCATCGATTGATTCGTCGATCAGTTGGTTGAATCGTTTGCAACTTTGGTCGATCGATCTTCTGTTCGACTGATTGCTTGTACACTTATCGCAAATACATAATATATTAGTTGAAGTTTTCCGATGAGGAATCCATGGGCATGTGTCTTTCGTTTTAGATAAGCATACTTATTTGAATTACACATTCTGCAGCCTAGAACATACAGCCAATATCATTTGGTAAGAGTATACCAACCCTTCACTAAAAGGATTGGCCAGCGGTATAATATCATTCCATAACTGGATTATTATATCTTATATATATATTATATGGATTATATCATTGACGGTATTTATTTCATGGAATAAATTACGATAACTGTTCGTTTAATATTCCGATCCGATACCATTGTATCCGGTTGTTACGAATGGAAAGTGGTATGTTTGAATAGTTTAGTCAAATTATGACTAAAACGAGGCTTGGACTGTACGTGGGTATCAAGTTCGGTAAGAATTATATATTCTGTGGTTCTGTTGAAGTTTAATATAATTTAATATACAATTTAAATAAATTATTTTACTTTTTTGTCTTATTCTCGCTTTATATATCTTCGCTTCGCTTTAGTATTTCACTCGATATTTAAAGTCACGCTTAGCCTTCGTAAGCTCGAGTTTAGTTGAAATTCAGTTCGTTCTCATTAATTTTTGAAGGTCAGAATTATAATTAGAAGAGGTCAATGAAGATGACAAAGACGAGAAGAATTTATATTTATCGTTTAATAACAATGTTTTCTTCAACAAGTATTTCAATATCAGTGGACTAAAGCAAAACCGCTGAAGTATCATTTCGGTAACTTTAGGTAAGTTGTTCAAAGTTTTAGCTGACTCGGTACCGAAATGGTTTACAAACTTTTGTTTTAAACGCTCTTCAGAGTTTCGAATTTTTTGTGGACCTCGCCATTCGAGCACTGAAATGTAATTTGGTTATAAATTTACCATCGGAAAATAATATAATTTTTTACGACAAATGAATGTATCTTGGGTTATATCCCAATAATTTGTCTTTGTGTTTTTCCATCACTTTTGTTCTGGCTACATTTGACATTATCTTGAAGAGCGAAACCAGGTTTTAGCTATGAAAGGTTTTAATTAAGTTACTACACGTCGCCTACAAACCTCGTACAGACTTTCTGAACAGTGTTTACTTTATATACGAAATACATTATGTTGCGGTATTCATCTCGTATAAAATGCTGTTTGAATAGTTAGTAATGCGTATTAACTTCGATCTTAAGCTTTCTCTGTCTGAGAGTTGACTGTGCCCAACAGGGCAACGATAAAATAATTGATGACGCTGAAGCTAATATTAATTAAGGCGATGATGATGAATAAGTTGTGGATAATAATAATTATCGTAGTTTAGAAACACAAAGTGTGACAGCTGTATGTTTTAATGAATGTTGATTATATTGGTTACAACCAATGTCTATAATTGTACGGTTTTATCAGTGATCAGGAAAGTAAAATATAGCGAGTATATTCCATTGATTGTCATACTAATGAAGAAGAATAGCGAATTAGAAATGAAATGAAATAGAAAGAGATAGCAATAATCTACGCCACGGTCTCACGCATGTAAGGAAGACGCTGTCTAGTCTACGTGGGTTTCGCATTCGTGAGAAAAAGGTGAGAATTTATAAAAATTATACTGAACTGTAATATTCAAAAAATATGTAGCTTAGCATACCATCACAATATTATTAGTGAAATTAACGGCACTTATTATAGAAAAAGCGTGGAATATGGACATACAAAAGAAAAAGTATTTCCGTAAATTCTCTTTTATTTAATTTGTACAAAATGTTTTCAACAATTTTATGACTACAACAAACATATTTTAGATTGGTTTTATTGTAATTCTTTATTTGTATTCATCATTTCTACATGAAACTATTCGAACATTACTCAACTCTCCGCCCGCATTACCGCACGGTACCGCATTACCACGTCATTACTGATGACGGTGCATATTTGAGAATTAGTATTGGGTTAGATAAGTTCAGGAAAAACCAAAAACAAGGAACACCCAAAAAATATCGTATAGCTATGTCAAATATTTTTTTTTCATCTTTTGTGCATTTTTCAACAATGAATTCCAAAATTTGGCGTTGTATAAGATAATTACAGAGCGGCTATGTTTGGAGACACGTGACGAGTTAATTTGTTTTTCTAAGGGCGTTGTCTTAGTCCTTTTGTAGACATAAGCTTTCCCCGAGGGGTTTTCGCTTACAATCTCGGCTCATATGTAATGTAATACGAGTATGTAACATACTCTATCTAATAAGAGAGTCGAAAGCCAGGAAAAAAAATCGTAAACAATTTTATCTGAACCAATTACGCAGCGAAAGTTAATCATACGTTGGCGAATTTTGTTACTATAGAATATCTTGATAAGAACCTAATTGATATAACGTTGCCTCCCTGGGGAGGTGATGAGAACGCCTTACAATGGTCGCCTAAAATTACTACAGCCGGCGAGAGTACGTTAAAGAAATACTCGCCTTCTCTCTTGCTGTACTTAATTAGCTCCTTTGTGATATAAAAAAACATAGAATGTTTACATAATTAACGCAGAGAGCCCGTGGAAAAAAACACAACGTACAAATACTGTCTTTCTTTTTTGTTTAAAATTTTGCAAGTTTATATCTTTTCGAATAAACGCCCCAATAATTTATATTCAAGAAGGATAAGGTATTTTAATTTTCACGATCTTCGATCGTTTTCGTTACTTATGCTTTGGTGTGGTTAAATCTTCGCTGGTTACAGACATGTTATGGATTGTATATTATATAAATATA
The DNA here is from genome assembly GCA_018246595.1 of Mimoniades nurscia nurscia. Classification (NCBI taxonomy): domain Eukaryota; kingdom Metazoa; phylum Arthropoda; class Insecta; order Lepidoptera; family Hesperiidae; genus Mimoniades; species Mimoniades nurscia. Next base: position 8,796 of record DWFO01001856.1, on the reverse strand, counting down.
CAATCCAAGTTAAGGAGCAGACGTTGCACGAGCAACGTCTGTCCGGGTGGCGCTCATTACCAGGACGGGTAGGCGGGTTCTACATGATGAATTCAGTTATTTGATGTGGGTCGCGAAGCTTGAGATGGGTCTTTGTGTATTCATTGCACTGCACAGTAATTGTGTTAAAGTTTGAATTTGAAGCGTTCATATTTTTATTTTTTCAATACTCCATCGTTAGTTTAGTGGTTGCAAGTGTGACGTATATCAAGAGATCCTAAGTTCGACCCCGGATTAGGTCTAATATTGAGTTTTTAAAACTTGAAATTCCCAATAGAAGCACTGAGTCTAAATTTATTACTTCAAATATCGGTTACAACACTGCCTCTCACTGTTGGAAACGACTCCTTTCCGCAACTCTTATTTAACAGTAATACGTAAGATCACGTGAGTATTTCTCCTAAGTGGGAGGCACATGAGTGCTTTCACCAAATACGTTTACGTCCCACTATGGTATATGGGCGAGCCTATTGCCACACAACAACAACTCGATCAAAGAAGCAGTATTTAGTAATAATAATGCAATGTAATAAATAAATTATTTTGCAATAGCATAGATTGTTGAACGTGGCCCATAAAGTGATTAGTATGAAAATTCAATTATTTTGAAAAGCGGAAGCGCCGTTGCTTAAATTAAATGCATTCCAAAAGCTTTCAGGTACACGCTGTTATATACTGTAGTACTTTGGGATAAGGTCGAAATTCGAAAGCTCAGTGTTCACATTTTAATCAAATTATCCCTGTGAATATAAATGAATTTTAATACGGCAATATTCTTAAATTAAAATCTCCCAAACAACGAGACTTCTTACTTTTTTTAAAGTGCGTGGTAAATTGTACATCTGTTGAAGTTTCGGATGTATCTGCGGATGTATCGGTAGCGTTCTGCCGCTAAGCAGCAGCTGCATTGAATGGAATTAATGAATGTGTGAATTATTGGATAACTTGATATAAATTTCACAATCAGTTTGTTCTACATTCGGTTCTTATATTGATATTGTAACATTGTCAGAATCGTATCGTTAATGGTCGTGAATTTATAATATACATAGTAGTAGTAGTAGTTTTTTTTTATCACGCCTGTAATCCCGGAAGAGGTAGGCAAAGGAGTGTGGTACACTTCTACGCTAGAGCGAGAAAATATTTCATTAACAACTATACATAGGTATATAGCTTTACTCGTAATATGAAAATCAAAAATTGTTTTAAAAGCTGTGAATTTCAACATAGTGAGGTGCTTTCATAATGCAATACTATTACATAACATCATCTTTACGATCATCGTCATCAGCCTATAGCAGTTCACCGCTACACATAGGCATCCTCTGAGGGGTTTACCCGTAATCCGCCCCCTGTGCATGCCGGTTGGGGATCGCATAGCACAACTTCCCATGCCACCTACGCTGTTGCTTAGACGGTCAGTGCATTTAGCTGTGGCTGGGCAGACTATGACATACCCCCATCTGCCAGCGGGGTGCTTAGTCGTTTTTTACGACGTGTATTATGGCACGGGGCCAGGGGACGTATTCTTACCCGCCCCGAAATGGTTCTTACAATGATCAATGATCATGAGGGTCACTATTCAAAATGATAATAGTCAATATTGTACTCTGCCATGCTGACCGAGTCTGAACCTTTGAGAATATTATGAACTCTAATATATGTATGTAGATTTTCACACGTTGGTTTCCTTCACTGTTACAACAAGGGGTGTTTAAACTTCATATGATTATTCATTAAACCAACAAAGAGCTGTGTACATTTCACGGCCCTTTCAGAGTTTAATGGTGTAAAAACTTAAGTTAATCGTTACACGGATTTTATGGACAGTCATAACATTATCTTTACGACTATAATTTTTCAGACTGAAAACGGGAAACAGAGGTTGGCAGAAATAGAAACAGGCCATTGTAGAACTATTGGACTCCTTCCAACGGTGCAGTAAACCATTGACCCTCAGAGGTTGATGACTGCACGATGCGCTAGCTGAGAATTTATAGCCTTGCATCATAGAGTTTGGGACGTTTCTTTTTATTTTAACTAACCTTTTTAAATTGTACATTTTATTCCGGATTAATATTTTTCCATTTTATATGTGTATAAGCGATGATGTTATTTCTGCCACTGACATTTCTAGGTTATCACTGCCATGATGGCCTTAAGGTTGTAGTGGGGCGATTGCCGAAAAAGACGTCTTAGACTTCATCTCCGGATATCCGGATTTTTCGAATTCGAATATCCCAGAAGTAGCACAATGTTTGGATTTGTATGACTACACTCTCCCCCTCTCATATTACATTAGTCGTTTAACATAATTTGTAACTGGGAGTAGGTACCTACTATACTCTCTACCGAATCATTCCTGGCAACACAGGCGTGATATTATTTTATATTTTCTTCACATTTATAAGGTTGACTGCAGAATATACTGGTGGTTTTAGTTACTTAAAGTTCGGTTTGCCTCCAGGTGCGGAGTAAGTTAAGTTGTTTTTATAGAAAATGTCTATTGATATTTCCAATATATTGAGTGTGAACGATAACGGCGCGAATAACTTTCGATCTAATTGCGCGAACCATGTTTACTAACGGGCAGTAATTAATGACATACATATGAATAACATCATCTATCGTCAACTTTCAAATATCGCCCAACACCATGTTGTATAAAACCAAAAAGAACATTTCGCTTCGATTTATATTGCTTTTATTGTGAACTAAAATTGTGTTATTTGAAAGCACTTAAACCTATATCAAAAGCCTTTTCCGTTGGGGCTATTATTCACCGCAAAAGCCTACGGTAGGCCACACAGGCAGTGTTAGTGAGAATTTATCGAGCTAAAGCGACATTCGTGTGCGCTCTCTCTCTCTCGTTATTACGCTGTAAACATGTCAGTGTACAGAGTTCTTGTGCACGCAAGAGGCGAGTCTGGCCTAAGTTTGGCCTTAAAAATCATTCGAAAAATGTCCGTTTAGTTAGAATCTGTGGGGGTACCTCAATAACAATGCTAGTAACGTGTTAATTAATTTAATAAAATTAATTTGCCCCTATAAAAATTAGTACTAAAGTTGTGGTGTCATTTAATGATAAAAATATAGTAATTAAATAATTTTTTAAACGTTTGCTAATTAAATATGTACTTCGTTGTTTCTTTTATTTTATTTTTAAGTTGTTTCTTTTTTTTCTTTGTTTCTTTTATTTTATATTTGATAATGAAGTTATTTTCTTCAATTATTATTTATTTATAATGATGTTCATGATATCAAACAATGCCTTACTATCGAATTTAATCTATTTAATGCAGGTCACGTGTTATTACAAGCAATAAAAACGTCATAATGATACAATATTAGTATCGATGTTTGAAGATTTACGGCGTGATTTCATTTGATCTTCAAAACATAAGTCTATATATGGACAGCAATAAAGCAATAATACATTTTCTTACCTTCTCAGTTGTCTCCTCTTATCTCAAATTTTATCTGTAATGAACACAGACAATTTTCTTTCCACGAGTCACTCATTTCAACTAACGCACTTAAGTAGGGAGAGTGTCATCATTCGGGTATAATTCCAGGCATAAAATCAATATATCCTGTTCAAGGAGTGATAAAATAGACTTTGGAGGGTAGTAGTAGGTTATTAAATTACCAATAGGCAATTACTAGGAGTAGTAACTTATTAAATCGCCAATAGGCACTGAATAGGATTAGAAAGCTATTATTTTTTAAAGTAATTACTGATAAGAACTTTGCATTATCTCCTTCAATAAGTACATAATCTAAAGTTTTTATGTACTTCGATTATATACTTCAATGAATTCATAATCTAAACTTTCTGACCATAATTTATTGACTAACAGTTAATAAGTTAACAAACGTAAGAAAATGTTTATCATATTTTTTAGAGCGACCAATAGAGCGTACAAGTGGTCATGAGTTTTAGTTCAGCTTACGTATTACTTACATCCTATAAACTAGTCATTAAGATGTACATTTTTAATAAATCACATACAAAACCGCCATAAGAGTACGTCTCATAAAACTAAATTAAACACAAATCAATTCTCTTTTCTTAACGCTACTGAGCCTAAAAAGTATTGAAGAATCGTTTAATATAAAGTCATTATTTAAAAAGCGTTAGGTAAAAGCGGCCATCATTAATTTATTTCAACGCTATCAAAAAAGAATCTGTATTTTAATACTAAATTTAGGTGAGGTAATATTAATTGTAGCTCCAGGTGTAGGTAAGTAAGCCTAAGTAAGTTATGGCTTACACCTGGTAAGTGAGTAATAGGCTTTACTTAGGCTACACTTTGCGTGTTTGATAGAATGAGATTTAAACAGCCTAACATAACATCACACCTGTATTTCGCCGAAACGGTCGGCAAAGGAGTGAAGAGTGTTTCCATGTTACACCAATTACGTTTACGTCTCACTATATAATGGGGGATTAGCCCATTGCCATACACCGGGTAAAAATCCGGACTCCGAGGCATTACTAGAAATTTTCAAGTTGAATCTGCACACCTTAGAGTTGTAAAATAAATTGTTCTCCAGGGTTTGTGAAGTCTACCAATCCACACTTGGCCGATTTGGCAAGACTATGGCCTTAACTCTTTCATTCTGAGAGGAGAGCCACGTACAACAGTGGAATAATGAAAATGGTAGGCAAAAAAACTAAGTTGGTAAATCTAAGTTCCAAGTTATTTATTTTATTGTACAGCTACTTTAAATAAACGCAAATAGAATATAGTACTTTTTTGACGTAAGTGTATTTTATGCGTATTATTATCATATAATTATCATTATCACTGTCTTTTGTAAACGCAGAAAAAAAATGCTTGTAAGTAACTGCCTAGGTAACCTTTTATGTTTTTTCACGGAATGAGAACTACAAAGGAAGTCTGGTAGGGGTAATATACATAAACCGTTGGAGTTAAGAATCTGAAACTTGTTTCCGAGTAATCTCAAATTACGATAACCTGTAGATATACAATTTAATATTGAATTTAATATGTTACGAAAAAAATGCATTTTTATACATAGACGCAACTTAAAGTGCAAAAAAGAGATGGTCGAGTCTTGCTTTTTGTTAAGTCAATTTACACAAAAAAAGATAAATGACATTACGTGTCCACTAAATTTTTTGGCAAAAAATTTTCGCCGACACATTTCACATTATTTATAACTGGCACGTACCTACTTTATATTCAGCATGGCACGAGCCCCGCAGCGAGGGAGGATTCAGGCATACAGCTATTCGATACAGCCTGCTGCGGGATGTGATGGCTTTAAATTTAAAAAAATTAAAGCGTTTGACAGTTCTTAATGTCACTGATGCAATATTGACAACATTTCACTTAACATTTCATCGACGTAACAACCAAAGCGTGGAACTCTAATTAGACTGATCTCAGTTTATCATTCTCAGTAAATCACGTATATTGTTGCACTGCTAGGCCGCGAGGTAACATTATGCCTGTTATCTCCGGAGAGGCAGCCTGAGGAGTGTAGTACACTCCTACGCTTCAAACATCCAGGCACCGAGCCTCTATTAGAAACTTATACTAGCAAATCTAAGGTAGCAAATTCCAATAGCACTATTATATTCGAACCCACGAACTTCACCAACAACAACCAACCGAAGACGAGGCAGATAACATTTGAAATGTACATATTCATAAATCTTGGTTATCATTAAAATAAGTAGCATTGCCCCACACAAAACAATATGCAGTCCGAAGCCAGCGTTCTATTATTCTACATAATATTACACGTTATAAACGTACACATACATAATGTGTTATTACTGAACAAACAACGAGGCTCGTGCTGATATTGTTGAGATAAACGCGGCTTATCTTCTCTCATATTACGTGGTGTCTTAAATTTGGTAGCCCATTTAATTATATAACAGCTAGAGGCTTTTGCTTTAGCCCGGCGACGGAAATGCCTCTAGTGTTAGTAATTTCATTTTTAAGTCCACATCTGCTAATAACATTTTACTAATTATAATTTTGCACTTTGCAGTCGCGAATTTACTTCTCCTGTGCCCCTTGCAACCATTAAAAAAAAACAACGTGCATAGCTTCTCTGCCTACCCAGTCGGGGAAAAACAGGGGTGATGTTCTTATGCTAAGATGAACAGGTTATATCGGTACAATATTTTGTTGAAGATAAACCGTAGTACACCTTGCTTTAGTGCGAAGTGATGCAAGTAAACATTACTAAGTAAAACTTACATAATTATACTAAGATTATACATATTACGATACTATAATTATATTACAATGATATTATAATTTTACTTTAAATTATATATTGATACTATAATTTTTACCGAATGCTTCAGTGCCAAAATATGCCAGCACTAATGAAATGTATCTACAGCGTTGCAGACTGGCGGTGATTATCTCTTGTGATAAATTTCGATCTACAACCGCGCCAGGACTCTAAGCATATAGTTATATTATGAATACCAATAGAGTTTAATTACATTAATTATTAAAGACGAATACATAAAAATAAATTTAAAATAAATCCATAATAAACATACAATAACAATGTTACATCTAATGTCATAATGATACTAATGGAACAAGTGAACACAACAACAAATGGGACAAAAATGCAAACTAAGGAATATTAAATGCTAGAATTATGTTCGGCAGTTGTTCTCGCGTTGTGAAGCTGTATACAAGGGGTTAATTTTAAAACCGCTATCAGTTCAATTGCTATTCACTGATGTTCTTAAGATTAACCTTTGAAAATTCGTTAGATCCATTAGCTGTTAGAAGTGCTGCGATACATACAGACCTTTGTCCCAGGATTCTAGGGTTCTAGATGCCCAAGAGTATATTCTTCAGGACGTCAGGCCGTATAATATAAACTGAATGCATAAACTGAGCTCTAGATGTACATATCTTTTTTCTATTTTAACACTTCCCTTTTTAATCGTTAATTTAAAAATAAAACAAAAACCATGTATTGTAACACCAAAACAGTTGTCTGTTCAAAAAACATTAGTTCTGAGACACCAAGATTCAGACATGTCAAGGTCTGAAACGACTCCGTAGTTTTTTAGGCCATAGTGGCCACTTCTGTCAACTGCTCGTTAACCTCTCCACCGTTTGGAGTAACTTGAAATTCGTCCTACTTGTATTTGTAAAAGTTATCTGAAGTTATAATTAAAATATTGTACCAGCGACAACAATTATGGAGACGGTCTAACGTGAATTATAAACAAGATTATCATTATTATCATCATTGCTATGTTCTTCATAATTATCCCTTTTATCATCATCGTTATCATCAACGTTATCATCATCATCATCATATCTTTTATAAATTTTTTCACTATTGAACACGGGTACGAGACAATGGAATCACTGTATGACATGGATATAATATTGAAATACATATTTTTATCGAGCACATAATTTCCTATGAATGTCAAATTTTCAAATTCAGCAACTGAGCTGAATAATTTAAGAATAAATAAATACATGTCTAAATGATTATTTATCCCATTTAAAATTAGATTTGTAACGTAACCTACACAATGTTCTATTGGCTCACGTAAAGCTGACAAAGCATGGAGCTCGGCGCTGGGTGCTCGAGGGCCCTCGGCTGTGAACCCGTCAACTCGAGAATATCTGACGCCTTGCGTTTGAGTTGGCGTAAGTGTTTGTTATCGCTGTTGTAGTTACGACTTGAATTTTCATTTTTCTTTATTTTAGTGGCTTTAGTATTCATATAAAATCAGTAATGCTTACATGGCATGTAACTATTACCGATCTTTTATCGTTCGTTCAAAAAAAAATGTATTTCGATAATATACAAATATTCATTAAAATGATAATAGCAATATTTTTACAATATCTGGACTTAATATAATAACAAAAATGACCAGTTTTAAAGTAATCTATAAAAAAAGCATATAATATGTGTATCACCTACAATCATCTTGTTTCATAAACATCTGTTTTTATTTAATAAAAGATTTATCCGGGAAGACGTGTATTATAATCCACGCAGTCACTACACGGTTAATTGCAGGTGTTCATGAAATTAAATGAATAAGACATAATATCACGCCTGTATTTTCCTAACGGGTTAGGCAGAGGAGCGTCGTACTCCCACGTATCACTTGTTATATTATGCATCCCATGGAATAAATGATATGAAATATCATGTATAGGTTGACGGTACCGTGACAAAGGCCAGACTAACGTCTCTCGAGGACTCTCGACTGTAAGCCGGTTAGCTCGTACATGTTCAACTACTTGTAGCTGAGCAGGCCGAGTGCTTGGTGTGGGCATTGATTGTACTATATTTAGTTGAGCTCTAGCGTTGACGTGCGTATAGAAGTGTGACAAACAAACTGTATATTTCAGGTACTTATTGTATTGGTAACAGTAACCGCTTTTACAATAAAATATCAATAAGGGATAAGACAAAAAGGACAAGTCCTCTGTGTTTATCGCAGGATCATCTCGGTTGGGATCGCGTTCCTAAGAATTTTTTTTGACTATTTTTAAGTAGATCCCACAGACGTATATGAAATAAACGTATTTTATGACAATTCTATTCTTATTTTTTATTGAGTGCCTCGTTGGTTGTGTTGGTTGCAAGCGCGATAGCCGATCGAAAGGTTCAAAGTTCAATTCCCATGTCGGGGCCTACTGGACTGCCTAGCTTAGATTTTCTAGTAGCGGTTCGGAGTGTGGATATGTGCCCGATGTATGGTAAGTCACT
>DWFO01001855.1:0-14838 GCA_018246595.1 Mimoniades nurscia nurscia | reverse complement strand
ATCGGACTGTAGCCATACTGCAACATGGCTAACTTTATTTAATTTTGTGATTTAAAAGAGTGCTGGGAGTTTTTTTTCTCCGGCTTTTTTCTCCCGGTCTACTATAGCCTGAGGTACTACAAAGTCTAGCCCGGTCTACTACAAAGCCGAAGTACAATGACTAAAACATGACTTTCATTGAGTGTATGTATATACCTTGTAATGAATAAAACAATTTGAATTTTTTTGAATTTTTTTGAAGTAATATGTATGTTCTTCGTTTTCTGACAACTTGTACATGGCCACCTGATCATAGTTTCCTAATAATATATTTTTAAATGTATACATCATTCTGTATCCACCTATACCATAGTGGGTCGTATATGTAATTGATGAAACGTGAGAGTGTATGACATTCCTCTGCCTACCTCTTCAGAGATTACAGGCGTGATGTTAAGTCTATTCTGTATCATATAGACAACCAGATTATTACTCCAATCACAAGTGCTCATCTCATAAATTCTATCCGACTTGGAGTCATGCCATAACCGACGACTCAGAAGTGTGAATTACTAAACATAACCTAACCTAACCTTTACAATATACATACAATTATAGGTTTACGGACATTTCATGTGTCAAAACTGTGGTGCTGTTGACCTTACAACTTGTATATTTAATTCATAGATACCACTATCTAAATTATATGTTAACGAGCGTAAGGTGTTACAAGACGCATCGATTCCGCAATGCGCCGACTAATGTTCCGAACTACCCACTTGTGATTTTTTTACGCCTGCCAACTTGAACTTGGCCGAGACCCTATTAAGACGCCTATTATGAATGATTACGACTTTTATGTGTCTGACCTTCGCTTAATACTACATAAATAGTTCTCGATGTATATTTAATTTAGTAAGCGACATTAACTTTGACTCCTAGATGACGATATGATAAAAGACTATAATAATCGAAGTTCTTTTACTCATAAACGTGGTACTCATACCTAATACTCAGCGACATACAAGAAGCACTTTAAGTATTTGAATAATTTTTCTTGTTCTTTTTTTTATAATAGACTAAATGATGATATATTCAATTGAATATTGTGTACAATTTTTAAAATCGAACAATATACATATATTTTCGCTACAAAAAAATGAAGTTAGTTAATGAATAATATTAGCATTAGCATAGCACGAGAATTAGCACCAACAGAAGTGAAAATCTATCTAAATATTTAGTTGTTATAATTATCTAGAAGCTTATGTAGTCAGTTTGTGACCAATTTCGTCTATCTTCTTCGTCGACTCGACATCTGATCATGAGTGATCACTCATCGTGGTAAAGGATTAGTCGCAATGTCCAGATGCGCCGGGCTGTATGTTCATACCTAATCAGACATATTCGCCAATCGAGAAGGCTCCTTTCGTATACATGTAATTTCGTGTATACAAGTATAAAGACATAAAGTTGTAGTGACTATGACTTCAAAGTTACTCATGTCCTATTAAGACAACGTTTCATTACCAAGCAATGGACTTTTCAGAGATTTTCAGAGTCGAGAAAGTGGTGGTCAAGCACGAATAGGTTGTTAGAAAGACCATTGTAGGTACTACATATGACATCAAAACTCTAGCTCACTAAATTTAATCTGTTCGTGATAGTTCGCAGGTCACGCGAAGAAAGGTTACGTTGACTGCAACTTTGTGAAAGCCATACAATGACGTAACAGGTAGTTGCTTGGGCCCACGCCTCAGCCAGTCATGTGACTGCCGCCTTATGACGTTCTGCTTGTACGAAGACGATATTTCCTGGTACTTATAACAATAATTGAGCTTCAGAATTTATTAAATAGTTAATGTTTGGTTTTTTTTTGTGAAAAAGAAAAGCGAGTTTATGTTGTTCGCTTCAGCCTGTGTTTGAAAGAAAAGTAGTGTTTTATAAGCATGCCTTTCTATTAAGGAACTAGACATCTTGTGATGGTTATCTTGTAACTATAACTCTAATCGGACTACATGTACTTTAGATTCAATTATATTTCCTTATTGAAAGGGATTAAGTTTACAGCAAACCATATTTTCTTCAAAGTTTTTGTCAAAATCGTATGGGCAGCTAAATATTTATATAAAGTATTTATTACTTAAATTTACCTACTTTCGATTCAATTTAAAATCGTTACTTTAAATTCTTCCGTAAAGCACGATTCTGCCTCTAGGTTTTAGAATAGAATACCTTAAACACGCTTATTATTTATTCTACCTCGTTTTATTTAATCTGTTCGTGATAGTTCCTCCAATTCTTCCACCACTTCGTATTATAATTGCCTACGCCTTTATTCACAACACAAATTAACACTTTAAATAAAATAAAAAAACATAGACTTCACGTTCATAATTAAACAAAACAAAAACATAGAACTTATAAAGTACTAAAAAAATTACTCTTATTAACCTTACTCGTATTTGTTTCCGTTCCCGCCGTTTTTTTAGAGTTGGATAGTACAATGCATAATATCTATAATGTCTCATTTACGCACGTTTGTTCGCTATCACCTTGGTCCAATACATATTTAGTGCCCCACTGACACACTTTCATTAGCATTCACCTGATCTGTGGCAAATGTGGTAGATGACATTGTTGAAATACGTACGAATTTTAAGATAATATAACGTGTCCGTTCTTATTTTATCGACATATAGGTAACTTTTCTATATATCTTCTTTTATTTTATCGGTATCTAAAACATATACGATGTACAAATTTTGAAAAATATTTTTCCTAATTTTTGTGTTTTTCTGTTGTTTCAATCGCGGATGACCGTAAGTAGCCGATTTTAAAGAAGTATTGTTTGTCGATCGATTACCTGGTATTAAATAAAATATAGACTATTTTTAACATCATGAATTTCACTCATTACCATGAGGGCGCATGCCAAAACGACAGATGACAGATAACAGGAAATGAAAATACGAGTCGCCAACTTGAAATGTGACGTAAGAGTGGCAAGTTAGAAGAAGGAAATAAATGTCTTCGCTCATTAAACACAATTATCGTAATATTTGTCAAAGTCAAAGTTACACAATGTAGATTTTAGAATCACGGTTAAGAGTTACGTATTCTGTACTTACTAAAACTTTCACCACACTTGTATGACAGCTCGCTATTGTTAGTGGATTATCTAAGAAGATAATGCCACTGATGGGAATGGATTTATTGAATAAGAAGGGCCAATTGTATTTAACAAATAGATAATGCGACACTATTAGACAACGAAGATCGATATCTGATATTCACTAGTGTAAACATTAAATATAACATATCGAAATATGTAACCTAAAACTATTATATTCTAATAAAGTATTAATCTGCGATTGCTATAGATTTAAAATTCACTGGCAATATTCACACCCCACTGTTAAATCTAGGAGTACCCATTCAGTGGTCTCCTAGGGTAACTCGTGTAACTCAGCACCAATGTACCATCCATGGACACCCCTATCGTCTCCATATTCATCATTTACAATACACCGTCTCATTATGTGATTTATTTAATATAATAGATTCATAAGTAGGTACTAAAGTATACTTCCTTTGTTACAGAAATGCGAAATTTCAACATGTGATTACGCGCGCTCCGCTCCCACGAGAAACTTGGACACATGTGGATATGGTTGGTGTATCATGCAATAACCATGAATTTTAATAACGATAACAGTAATTATAACAAATATTATTAAAAATGGATCACAAAAAGTATCAGTCTTGTTTGTCCTAACGATAACGCCGAACTATGTGTGTATTTCAAACGGAGTTATAAAGTTATCTGTAACACAATAACCAAATTAAAGTTATCAATCAAACATTAAAGGAATATTAAACAAGCCATATTATTAAATTTAAAACAACGGGAACCTATTTCATTGTAATAATTGAGCAATATAATATAACATCATAATTGAGTAATTTCATGTACATAAATCGAACGGACCGTCGCTTACAAAAAGTTGTTTGAAATGTTGCTGGGTGTAGGAAGCTGCCGGAATGTTATAACTAAACTGGTATAAAGAGCATCGAAAGTGATCTCAAATATCATACTATTTCACGGCTAACGATAAATCATTGCACAGTGACATTACTAAATTAAAAATAATACATTTGATCTACATAACATACTCATGCAAAAAGTTACATCTGTACATACATACCTACTCGTACTTATAAATGTACGAATATTTTGTATACATTATTGTAGCTGAAAAAAATTGAACTATGTGCATTGAATATACATTTTTTAACGTATAAAACAGTGCATAATTTACTTCGTTCATATTATAGGAACACATGGCTAAAAAAATAACGTTATACGGAGTCGATTTTATGCCTGTAGCTATACTCGTAACCTGAAAGGAACTCGTAGAGACAAACTGAGAACCTACTTCTATAGAGGTAGACAAATTATGTTTTTATAAGTAGCATTTCAAATATATCACTGATGGAGGAATTAGAGGACTGAAATTGGTGTGCGCGTGCATACGTGCGTACGTACTTGCGTGCGTGCGTTCGTGCGTGTGTGTGTGTGTGCGTGTCTTTGTGTGTGTGTGTGAGAGAAGCACGTCAGATCTTGATGAATAGAAATACTTGACATGCTCGGTGCTCTCTGCCTACTCTGGAAAGCACCTGGTGTGATATAATTATAATAATAACTGAACATAATGCAACACTAAACCAAAACGTAAATAATAAGTCTTTAAAATGTAAATATGAAAATCTAAATCTTGACGATTTCATTCATTGGGAGGTTGCACGCGCGACCTCTGATCATTACGTCCTTTGTTCAAACCCCGGGTGGAGTTTTATTGTATTTTTGTAACTTAAATTTTCTTGTGGAAATTTTTAGTACCATTTATAGAACTTATAAAACTTTTTAGTAGCCCGGTGTGTATTTGTGCCCGACTTATGCCAATAGGCTCGCCACCTATTCCATAGTAGGATATAAGACTGTCTAGTGAGTTGTGGGAGTATACAACACTCTTCTGATTCCCTCGTCGAATATTACACGAGTGATGTTACCTTTAAAATACGGGTAATCGGTAACTCCTCTAGATTGGAATGCAGTGTTAGTGTGTCGAATTTGATTATTACGCACGCATGAACATTTTAGTTAATCTGACGTGAACTGGTCACGCATTAACTGAAGTTACTCGTCAATTTGTGGAACTTGAGTTTATATTTAACATAAGATGCCCCACGAATATGTTCGAGCTATTGGTCGTTTTGCGTCTATAATATTAGGTACATACTTCGATGTTTATAAAAAAATTGTCATTTTTTGCGACTGTTAAGGTCCCATTAAATCTTTGTAGTGAATTAGTAAAAAAAATGTAACATCCCGCCTGCAAACCCCGAAGAGGTAGAATTAGTCAATTAGCCATAAGGATTTTGTACTATACAAGCTGGCGCTTTAATATTAACTCCAGTACAATATTTAAATTGAAATATTTTACATGTTATACAAACAAATGCATATCTTATTTATATTCTCACAGAACACCGCGAACAGATGAATTTGGCCACGTCCTTCTTGGACGGCTCCGCCCTCTACGGAAGTTCAGAAAAAGAGCTTCGTTCTCTGCGCCTCTACGACGCGGGCAAACTCGACGTGGCATCGTGTAGGAAGTAAGTTATTATTTGTTGAATAGATTATTACGTATAAGTAACATTGACATTCAAAATTAGCGAACCCATTACCAGACAAGAACAAATTTGCCCGTTGATCCAGCGACCAGTAAACTTGAGTGCTGGGCCGCGGGTCGTAGTTTCATTTCGCGCCAAGGGCAATATTTGTATGATGGGCAGAAGTATTCAATATGTGTATGGATGTAATAATACATATATGTTTATTAGTACATCTATGTAGTTTATTAGCTACAAAATAAGATTAAATGTAACGTAAAACAATTAGCTCACAAAATTTTAAGGATAATAAATTAGATATGTTACGTTGTCGCCTGTATACAAAAGTTTATACATATTTAATCTAACGAAAAATATAATGATTGTCTTGTCTTAAAGTATTTTATGATGAATATAGCATTTTTACTTGCGATAAAGCAATATATATAACAAAAAAAATAATGAAAGTAAAAATAACAAAATAAAATCTCGCAATCTAGCAGTGGGTGTGTCAGTTTTTCAATATATATAATACGAGTATGGTAATGCCAAATCGTAAATGTTTATGTAAATGTTTATTTAACGGCTCTAAATATTTCTCTAAAGCGAAGCAGCATATC
This sequence comes from Mimoniades nurscia nurscia, assembly GCA_018246595.1. Classification (NCBI taxonomy): domain Eukaryota; kingdom Metazoa; phylum Arthropoda; class Insecta; order Lepidoptera; family Hesperiidae; genus Mimoniades; species Mimoniades nurscia. The sequence continues at coordinate 8,563 of DWFO01001855.1, read as the reverse complement.
TGAAGTCTATTCCTTCCGACTCCAATCTACATACAATACTGGCGGATTTAATACCTAATTAGTTCCGCCTTTGTACGTATGATTTACGCAATTTTACTAAGATTTAAGCAAATCAATAATGCAAACAACATTTACTATCCAATAGATTACAACGTATTTGCTACTGTTGAACAAACGGTGCGGCATATTTATATCAAAGTAAAATTCATTAGGTGCACTACGCCTAGTGGGACGTGCCGCGGTGTTGATGGCAATTTCAGTGTCGTACACATTTCGCGTGTGAACGGTTCACACACGGGCAACGTGACCATTGGCAATGCGTTGCCAAAGCTCTCGAACATCTATTGTTCTTGCAGTAACGATGTTCTATCGTGATAATGTTATATCCTATTCGCTTCGGTGTATGCTTGTGTTTAATTGGCTTTATTATCGTATAGTTAAATCGTATGGAAGACAGATGGCGTTGCGTATTCATTGTCGCCGTAGGTATTGCTACACCTACTGAGTTGAGACATGATAATCTCCGAGTTTGTCGCTAGATCTTAAAGTTAACGTTAAATTATCATAAGATCTGTAAAGTACGTACCTTTGGTGCCATGGTAAAATTTATATACTTTAATAAGAGTTTTAATAAAAATATTGCGGATAAGCTAAGATCAGATAGTAGATCATAAGGTTAAGTATAAAAACATAGACAATATATAAAAATGCAATGCCTTGTTACTGATGTGTACTCTAACTATATGTTATGATATGTGTATGGTTCTTAATTACGCTAATCAACAATAATACTTGCAATCACCTGGAATTTCTATGTGTCGTCATCGAATGAATTGTATGCAAATAAAATGAGGTGAACTGTGTATTTTGCTATGGCTATTAACTTTGTGAACGCGTACATATGGCTAAATTTACGAGTGTATATGGGTAAATTTAACAATATTCAAGTTTTGAGTAATAATCAATTTATTCGTAAATATATTATAAGTAGATTGTTTTGTGATACCGTATTAATAGTACCATATCGTAGTAATAATAATATCTACTTAATTATAATTATGTACTTTATGTTGTACATTATTTTAGCTACAATATTGGATTCTTACAGAACATAATAACTTGGTTTACAACACTGAATACAAAACAGGAAGTCGTTGCACTCTGACATTTAAATCTTTACCTACTTAAATTAATGCTATATTCAACTATCTTACTAAAGTTTGAACAGACCTGTTAAAACGTAATCTATATCTATATCTCTTGCTATATTATTTTAGTTAAATTACTCTGTGTACCTGCCAGTAAGTTGTTTAAAGCAATCAACAATTAGTAAATTTGATACGCATTCAAAAAACCAACGTGTGAAACGAATAATAAAAATTAATTATTCACCCTTCAGAAACTAGTAAAAGCAAATAAATTATTAAGATCTTAGTATGTAAACGGGATATATAAATAGATTTTTAGGTCGTTATCGTTTATAAGACAATCTAGGGTACAAATTTCAATCTCTATATCATGTAAAACTACTTAAATAAAAGTAATTATTTTATTTAAGTTGTTTAAGTATTTAAGTATATTTTTATGACTGCCTCGTTGGCCATGTTGGTTGCAAGTTCGATTGCCGAACGGGAGAACGGTAGTGGCTCGGAGTCTGGATATGTGCCCGGTATATGGCAATAGGCTTGCTACCTTGCCATCGTGGGACTTAAAAGTAACTGGTAAAAAGTGGGGAGTTCTACATTCCTCTGCCTACCTCTTCGGGGATTACAGGCGTGATTTTACTTTTTTTTTAAATATTTTTATACCGCAACTGTATAGTATGGTATATTTATTAATTTAATTATTTTTATCGTTTTCGTCAGATGTAACGATGGTTCTCCCATGGCTCCCCTCTACAAGGCACTGGTTTCTGAACACAACCGTATAGCTGGCATCCTCTACTCAATGAACCCGTTCTGGGAAGACAACACCCTGTTCTTGGAAACTCGCCGAGCAATGGCTGCCATCATTCAACATATCACGTATAATGAATTCCTTCCCGTACTACTGGGTGAGGTAATGAAAACATCAAAATTTTGATTATTAGTAGTTACTTAGTCTAAACTACGACCAAAGTCATGATATAATTGTTTATTGATACGGTGTTGGCGTGATGTTACGTTTTTATTAATCCGCAGCTTTTTTTTCTTCTGTGTTATTCAAATACATTAGTGGAACAATATATTTCTTGAGTCACAAAACGCTCCCGAAATCTTCTATTGCATGAAATTATGCAAAATCTCTTACGTAATAGTTTTTTGTACTGAATTACAAACATTTGTATTGTGTTCTTATCATTTATTGAAGATATAATTTTTTGCTACCAGGTCGGCATGTCTAAAGCGGAGTTAAAATTGACATCGTTGGGTTTCTGGCGCGGGTATTCAAGCGCAAACCGCGCTGGTGTTTATTCAGAACTAGTCGCCGTCGCCCCCATCTTTGATGCCATGATGAATGAAAAGCTGGTAAAGTTTTGTTTGATGGTGTTTTTGTGGGAATTTTTGTATTAAAAAAAACTAAGATAATTTAGACTTATTTTACCCATGTCGAGGCGGATATCCGTGATGGGTCGAAGATCGAATACATTCCCGAATCATAATGATGATGAAGATTGACTTTTGGATTAGAAACAAATTTAAAAGTTTCTTTTCCTTAAAAATCAGTTATACATAATAAACGTCACAAAGAATTTTTGTTCCCTATATCAGTTTTAATACAAAACACAAACATAAAATTTAGGACAGCAAATCGTGTTACATATATAGTACGTTATTACTTATTCTTTACAGATTAACACTACAGTCACTCTAGAACACTTAGCTAAAACAAGTGCGCACAGTGTGTCCCGGTTTAATACATTAGCGCAATGGGATCTCGCTCGGTCTCGAGATCACGGTGTACCATCGTATCTGCGAGTGTTGCGAATGTGCGAACCAATGAATAACGTCAAGTCATACGCTGATTTCGGGAAACTGGGCTTCGACAGGACTCACCAGGAGATGATGGCTGACATGTACAGGTATGAAACGCTATAATCGTCCTGTTTTCGTAATATACTAAGAACGTATTAAAGCCTGTGGAGAATTTCATAAAGCAATATGCTCATAAAGCAATTGGAGCTGACGTCTACAAAGTTAAGATACTTTATATGGAAATAACTTCTGAATGATATGATCTGCCTACTATTGCTGGTGATGCCCATTTAGGAAATGAATTACATTTGTTTAATTCTCTAGTTTTTAATAAAACAATAAATTCCCAATACCTGGACAAAAAAATAATTATTCTCTATTATGTCAGAAATGTAGAAGATATCGAGCTGATGATTGGAGGAAGTATGGAAAAACCTGCAAGCGGAGCTGTTATTGGATCTACTTTGGCGTGCGTTCTGGCTTTACAATTCGCCAATTTAAAAAAGAGTGACAGGTAATTTATTAATGAAACACATTCATTTTCAATAACATGATCTTTGTCTGGTAAATGAAATCAAATGTTCATTAAATGGTCGTTTTGTCTTAATTTGTAGTTATATTACATAATGGTAGCTCGTCTCGTTGAATTCAGATGCTTTTTGAAATTTCTATAGACGACAAAACATTTTTATTAGGTACTTCTAACGGTACCTACATCGTAAAGTTATTTACTTTCATTACAAACATAATTTTCTTACAGTGAGATAGCATAAATATAAAGAATTGTACATATTCAAAATTGATGTTTTGATTTACTTGAAAGGAGAATCCTTAACCTTTAATTTAGTAGTAATAATAAGTCTAAACACGATGGCTCGAAATGAATTTATATTTTCTTACTTTCAACAGATTTTGGTACGAAAACGACATTCCTCCATCATCACTATCTCCGGAACAATTAGGAGCTATCAGAAAGGTTTCACTTTCTGGGATGTTGTGTGCTGCTGATGACACCTTAGTAAACATCCAACCTAAAGCTTTCGTCAAAGAAGATCCTTACCTGTAAGTTCTTTGCTTTACACCAAAATAAAATGAAAATACCATATTGATAGTTACATTTGGTTGATATCAACTCTGAAAAGATCTTGAACTTTTTTTTGTACCTTTTTTGGTTAGGAATGCTGCCCAACACTGTTCTCAACACTCTCGCTTGGAATTGCAAGCTTGGCGAGATGAAAGCGGGGCAAAGGCAGCTGAAAGACTATCTGAAGATATGCTCGCGGCGGCCTTAGAGAAAGCTAAACAAGAAATGGCGGATAGGAAGAAACTGGAATATATGCTTTGGGAAGCACGTAAGTAGATTGACGTTTTTAGCGTATTAACAGAATGTTACAAACGGTAATGACACCTATAAGATTAGATGGACTTTTATCTTCACCATCATTTTACAGTGTTTGTTTCTTTATATTACACAAAGGCATTACTATGGCATTGCGATAAAATAGGAGTACGTGAAACGCTAGATGAATGTTACTTCCCTTACAGGTGCAAGCCTTCAATGAATTCTTCATCTTCACCTTTGCCATTTTCCAATATGGTTGTTCAAATCCCGGATCATCTGTTGTTACGTATTGAAATTTCAGTGTACGATGTATTTTGACACGCACGCGCTTTTTCATAATTCTCAGGCGGAGGAGCTGATCCGAAATCTCCTGTGGGAACCGCTGCCTCCTTCTCTAAAGCTAACAAATATGCTTTGAAACTTGCAAATACGTCACTTTTCTTAGAGTTTGCAACCAACGAACTGCTCAACTCTGTTAATAATGGGTAAGGAAGTTATTTATTCGTTCTGAAGCTAAAAAAATATGCTTTCAAGTTAGTTTAAGCCAAAATCACTACCGCCACACAGCAGTACTCACTCCCATATTCACGGGGCCCAAGACTGAATGGAAGCATAGCACTAGTCGGACGTGATGGATGTAATAGACTATAACAGTATTTGTAGCTAAACGTTGAAAGTTTCTATTTTCTGCGCTGTGGTGATAACGTTATTTAAAGTTATTCGTTAATTCTGATATATAGTTTTACTTTCCAGCCACCGTCGCAAGCGTCAAATCTTTGACGACTCTCTCGGTTTCGGCACTGCCAACGACTTCGTTGATTCCTTACAATCAGTTGATGTGAGTGGATTCATTGGACAAGACCAATCGGGGCCAATAATAGAGCCTCAGTGCGATGACCAGGGCCCATGTGATACAGATAGCCCCTTCAGAACCTACACTGGATATTGCAACAACCTAAGAAACCCTAACTTAGGAAAAAGTTTGACCACATTCGCCAGATTGCTGCCGCCTGTCTATGAAGATGGTAAATGGATATTTGAACTTATATAGAAATGACAATGGCCGCGGTCACAGTTGTTTTAACCGAAGGTTGACCGTACTGCGCATCGCATTATTACCGAGCGAGAGTGGTAGCCTAGATGTGGGCGACCAGATTCAACAAAGTGAAAACACTTATCGATGTTGTAAGAGTCCAAGACTACTAACCATTCAATACTTTCGGTTAAGTCAGCCATTACGTATTTCTAGAAGTTCGATCTTGTTTCCAGGTGTAAGCCGTCCCCGCATCAATTCAGTGACAGGAACTCCATTGCCATCCCCGCGTATCATTTCTACAGTAATACATCCAGACATATCGAACTTACACACCAGATATACTCTAATGGTGATGCAGTTCGCGCAGTTCCTCGACCACGAGCTCACCATGACACCCATTCACAAAGGTAAACTAATTACTAGTTACAACAGAATAATGTACGTATAGGATTATATTATCATCATCATCCTATTGCAGTCCACTGAATATTCACCTCCTCTGAGGGTTAATGCAATAAATTATAATATTATATCGCTTTATTATTACAAAAATATGTTATATTCATATATAATTATACGCTGTTTCGCACTCAGGTTTCCACGAATCTATCCCGGACTGTCGATCTTGTGACTCTCCAAGAACAGTGCATCCTGAATGCAACCCGTTCCCGGTGCCACGTGGCGATCACTACTACCCCGAAGTGAATATAACGTCTGGAGAAAGGCTTTGCTTCCCCTTCATGAGAAGTTTGCCAGGACAGCAACAACTTGGTAACGAAATAAATTCCTTATACCTATACGTACATTGGTTTTTTTAGTATAGATACTCTCTATGAATACATTTTTTTTTATTTATTTCTCCCTTTTTTTCTTACTTTCTTTTTCTTTCTGTCAATTAAAAAACTTCAAAATATTTTGGCAGCAATTAAAACGTAGGTACAATAATATGTAATAAATATACGGCAACTATTTCATTTCAAGGACCCAGAGAACAAGTCAACCAAAACACGGCGTTCATCGACGGTTCAGTTATCTACGGCGAGAACCCCTGTATCGTACGCAAGCTGCGAGGTTTCAACGGCAGGCTGAATGCGACCACTCGTCCACACAACGGCAGGGATCTTCTCCCGCGCTCCGACAGCCATCCGGAGTGCAAAGCGCCGAGTGGATACTGTTTTATTGCCGGTAATACCATTATTTTACATGTAAGGAATAAAGCCCCGCAAGTAAGATTCATGCTAGCCTATAAAATATTTATAGTTTTTAATAATAACAAATAATATTTGAATATCTAAAATGTTATCTTAAATCCTAACACTAATTTTGACGAATTCTAACTTCTTCGCTTAACTTCCAGGTTTGTTTAAATCTGCATTTTCGTTCGGTTCCCTTTCGCTTTTAAGCCCAACCATTGAATTCTGCTCCATGCCCACTTGTACTGGCAGTAAATATGAATACTGTTTCCAGGCGACGGCAGAGCGTCGGAGCAGCCGGGGCTGACGGCCATCCACACCGTGTTCCTGCGCGAACACAACCGGCTGGTGGAGGGGCTGCGCGGCGTCAACCCGCACTGGGACGCCGAGCTGCTGTTCGAGCACGCGCGCCGCATCGTCTCCGCGCAGTTCACGCACATCATTTACAACGAGTTCCTGCCGAGATTGTTGTCTTGGAACGCTGTTAATCTGTACGGCTTGAAGTTGTTGCCTTCAGGTTATTTATTTATTTTTTTATTGAACTACTAACGTAAAATACAACACATACGAGGCGAATAATTCATGGTTCAACGATATTAGACAATTGTTTATCCAATTATAGGTAACCACAACATTCTCTATGAAACGCAACGTATATCTCGCAAGAAAAAGGGCGGATTTACAAAGGCCCGTGCCTCCTATTTTTGTAATGTTCATTAAATCTATTTGGTTAAATTAAGAGCTTGAATTAATCTTCTAGCTTTACGCTTTTTAGTTACAATTTTTTTTAATAATATTTTTATTAAAGTTACTATTAAATTAACTTTTACGTTTCAAATAGATTATGATTGTTATTGATCATAGTGCTCTATGTTGTTATTTCTATGTTAAATATTACCCTCATTTTGGCAATGTATTTATGATGTATTTCCTTTATTAACAGGTTATTACAAAGAATACTCCCCGACGTGCAACCCCGCGATCGTGACGGAGTTCGCGGCGGCCGCCTTCCGGTTCGGCCACTCGCTGCTGCGGCCGCACCTGCCGCGCCTGTCGCCCACCTTCCAGCCCGTCGAGCCGCCCATTCTGCTGAGAGACGGCTTCTTCAGGCCTGACATGTTCATGGATGTAAGTGTTCTTGATCTTCTAATTACTGATTTAGACTCGACTCGAAGTAGTTCAACAGCGGTTCTGTACACTTTGTTATTAATGTAACTATAAATATTAAATGATTGACCTTTTTGAACAAATTCGTTTGAAACGATGGTAGATTTTTAATCAAACAAGTGCAAATTTCAAAACATACTTATAAAACAATTGTTAACGTTAAAGTAAAGTGTACAGACTAATGCGTTATTTACATTTATTGAAAATTAAAAACCTTTAAAATGTTTGATGGTTGCGGAAGAAAACTAAACTTTATCAATGTCATTTCTAGCACCCACCGATGGTAGACGAGTTGATGCGTGGACTCTCATCGACCCCAATGGAGACCCTGGACCAGTTCATCACAGGCGAGGTCACTAACCATTTATTCGAGGATCGAAGAGTTCCCTTTTCCGGCATCGACTTAATAGCGTTGAACATCCAGAGAGCCAGAGACCACGGAGTTCCAAGCTATAATAACTACAGAGCGCTTTGCAACCTGAAAAGAGCTGCTAACTTTGAGGATCTAGCTAGAGAGATTCCAGATGAAGTAATTGCCAGGTTTGTCATGGAGAGAAATAATTAGATCGTATTCGCTGCACATAAGGAAATAAAATAATCCGGGACGTTAAATCCAAATAAACAATATAACAAGGCAAATGCATATGAATGCTTCTGAATCGGTTTGTGTAGTCAAAAATGAGATATTTTTTGAATATTTGATACCTGAACTTAAAATGACTATTACTTTCCCAATAATCAGAAGATTTTTTTTAAATATTTCCGTTATATATTTTTAATAGTATTTTTCACTAATATCAAAACACTGCCTCGTTGGTCGTGTTGGTTGCGAGTGCGACTGCCGAACGGGAGGTCCTGGGTTCGATTCCCG
>DWFO01001854.1:0-14840 GCA_018246595.1 Mimoniades nurscia nurscia | reverse complement strand
GCGTATGAGTTTAAATAATAACTATACAATAGCTTATAAACTGACCATAGTCAACTTTACAAGGCGTGAAAATTAAAAAATAAACAAGTTCCAGAAAGTTTGTTCAAACCCGTTATTAACTGCAAATAGTATTTTTGAGGATTACTTAAACGTAACAGGTGAAACGTGGGAGTGTTCTACATTCCTCTGCCTACCTCTTTGGGATGACAAGTGTGATTTTACGTAATTTAGAATGTAAAATCACGCCTGTAATCATCGAAGGGTAGTACACTCCTACGGTTCGTCAGTTACGTTTACATACCATTATGAAATAGGTGATGAGCCTATTTCCATACACCTGGCACAAATCCCGACTCCAAGCTACTACTAGAAAATCTAAATTAGAAAATCAAGTAGTGCCTCACCCGGGATTTGAACGGAGGACCTTCCGGTCGGCAATCGCGCTTGCAACCAACACGAATAACGAGGCAGCCGCTGAGGCAGTAGGATTAATTTAGCTCGAATTTTATTTCAATAAGTATTTTACATGACGAAATGTGTAATATCGCACATCGCAGTAATATGCCTTAAACACGTGACATTGGCTTAAGTGATACATGTGTTTATTGAACTAATTCATTGTACGTGTCTGCTGTCAACTCCACAATGCTTACTAATGTTACTCTCAATAGTGTATCGGAGCACAAACATTGATTATGACTAAATTATCATATAAAGATTATTTGAATTACACGCTATAGAACTATTTGCTTGTATTATACAAAAAAAAATTATTATCAATTACTGCGGTCGACAATAGACATAGATGTTTTTAGACATTAGACGTCTTTTACAACAAATTAAGATAATATTGCAGTTGAAATTCTAATAGGGTAAGAATATATTGATAGAGCGTCGTCTGGATTTCATTGTGTTGGATGTTTAAGCCAAAAGCTTAACAACTTTTAATCAAAAAGTTTTCTGAACCAAGACCTACGAGTATTGCGTCACGACTAGTGTGTCATAATAATAAAATTAACCTATAGCGGAAAATAATATGTTGTTTAATATGCATACTGTGCTTTCAATTCTCAGTTTAGTAAAAAGTATTCAATATTACTTGTCTAAGATGCAGATTTAAATAATAATATATAAATGTTCTTCAACATTAAATAAAAGTTTATCATAATTACTAAGTCCCTCTTGGCCTAATTTCCTTTCAGAGCTGTCTATTAAATAATTGCTCTTTCTATGACAACATTTCATGTATTTTATTTTATATTCTAGTTTTACTGTAATGTTACTACATATTTAGAATTGTACATGCACAGGTACATTTAAATATCAGTGACGTTACAAACATAATAAATTTTAAATCTTTACGTAAATTTTACAAAAATGTATGTGTATTTTGTAATTAACTTTTGACTCGTTTTTGACTGTGCTTTGAAATTCGAGCACATTGATGTGTCGTAAATTTTAGCCCAAAACACTTTTTTATTTAATATAATTTATTGCTAGGTTACATTCAAAATAGCTGGAATAGCTTAATGTCGAGTAAAAATTGTAGGGCGTATACTATAACTACAGCTGAAAAAGCGTACGTACAATCCGTAGTCACGCACACGTTACTGTGTTCAAATGTGGATTATATATGAATAATAAACAATTTGATGACCACGGCGATGATTGCCGTTACTTTTACTTATTACCACAAAGTTCATGAACTGACAAGGCATTAAGCATCGATACCTATATGTGGATAGATTTTTACTTCTAAGTAGATAAATAGTAGTCCGGGTCACTTGGCTATATCTGTTCACTGCAATCTATATCAGAATTCAATCTTCAACCCCCGAGGACACTGTTTCAAATGTTTCCAACTGTAATACTAAAATGCGATCATTGCTTTTTATCGGTGCTCTGGTGCAGCTAAGCTAATGAAGATATTTTTAAAAACTGTTTTCTTTGGATTTAAACATACATATTAATAAGGCTCGAAGAGGTCTGTCTAGGAAACATTGAACTTCATGTTTTGCGTATGTAACGCGTTACAGTTAGAAAAGAATATATCTAAGTACCTATATATGTATTACGTCATATTTTTAGTATCGAGCGATAATGCCCTTGGTATACGTTTTACTAAGTTTTATTGTTGAGCATTAATACATGCGTTGCTGAATTGCAATGTGCAATTTTAGACTGATTTGAAATATGCTAAAGCACAAGACGTTCCGAATTAGTCTTTTAGAGAGGAGTCCTATTTTATTTCAACACGTAGATACAACTCCTAATTATTTTAAAGTACATTTGGTGTGGTCAATACGAACATAATTTAGCGAATCTCTCGTTTTTTCGATTGTACTTAGAGCGATGTGCAAAGGACTTTCATTGTTTTAGCCATACAGGCAGACACGATAGTGTAGTCTACCTAATACTTAATGGTAGCTGTTCCTACTACTACCCCACAGGCAAGGCCTACGTCCAACATTGGGCTGCAATAGGGCAATGGTGATGAACCGCTTCTGAACTACTAAGTCTTTCTAATGTCAATACCCGATTCATAGGTACTTCAGAGAAACAAAGTAAAATAATTTTGTAACAAAATACGCCTACTGCAAACAATAAAAACAATATATTTTGCTAATGCTATGCTTTTATTCCAGTTAAACTCAAGATAAGACTACTGTAGTCAATGTTACTTAGACGTATGGTAATTTGACACGAAACATCAAGTAGAGTACACGCTAAATGCTCTTCGAGTACAGAATTTGTAGAATGTGGTTTAATTCACTCGTAATGATAACGAAATGAGGTTCAAGGTAGAATATAAATGCGATCCATGTCCATGGAGAAATAAGATTTTATTATCTTTAATGAACAAAGAAATTGCCTAGACTACAGAAGCTTTTGGCAGAGGCTATAGTGAAATAACTTTTGTTTCTGTAAATAAATTATTGGTCGATTTTCGCACGCATAATAACAAAATTAGAGTACTATATATATTGTTACATTGAATGTTACTTGGTATTGTTTTATATGTACATTAATAATATTTTTATTGTTATGTTTATTACTTGTTACTGGATTGCAATGGTTGAATATGAACTGAATTAAATTTGAACACTTATGGAATTAACAGTAAATTACAGTAACATTAAACATATATACCTACTGCCAGGCGCACCCTGGACATTGCGAATAATCCTTTCACCATTACTGCTCAATCACAATCAGCTATCGACTGGACAAAGAAAGAAGTACTCGCAACATTAAAAGCGCTAAAAATCAGGGTTATATTAATTCTCTCACATCATTTGTTACTAGGAATTTATATTATTATACTTACGTGAACCTAAGAAGTGACGTAGGTATATTATTATACCTACGTCACTTTTCACTCACTATGCAAACGCGTCACGTGCGTAGATCGCAGCTTAGACGTACACTGCATCGCTGAGCTACGCCCACGTTAATCTACGGTTACGTTTTCCCTTCAATTGTGATATCAGTACACAGTGAGTAAAATATTTTCTAATATATTATTATTTATTTATTTATCTCGTTAGGAGAGCCTTGTAGTCGGTAGGTAAGCTTCATTATCATCTTTATTTCGTCCTTTCAGTTTTTCATCATGAAGGACAAGCTCGTGCTTACCATGCTGGCTAAGTGCGATTTATCAGACTTCATATGCAATATATAGTTATATAGAACTCCGTGATTTCTGCAGGTTTCTTCATGTATTTGCTTTTCCGTTATACAGCAAATGGTAATTAATATTTAAATATGAGCTTGAAACAGACTATTTGACGTGTAAAACATGTTTTAATAAAATGTGCTATGTCGATTATTAACCTGTTGTACCTGTTTAATGTAAGTAAAATAAATATCGTATATTTATGAAGAAGAGAACAGGAAAGAAAACTAACTTCAGATGATTTATATCTGATGTTTATTCCTTTTATGTAACGAGTGTTCCTTTTATGTGCGAGTAGCGTTGTGAGTGATTTAATATAGGATTGCTGCTTAGATTATACTCGGATATTTGCAACATTTTAATTTCACAGTCTTATATTTAACCTGATTATATAAATAATGGTATATTTTATATTTTTTTTACTATAATAATAAAATATACTCTGAATATATAAATATTGTTATCGCTGTGTAATCTTGTGTTCTTTTATTATTTTTGTGTATGTGTATGTCTACGTGGTGAATTACAACGTTAACAAAGTGTTTTGTATTGTATTAAATTGTAAATCTTATATTGATAATGAATCTCTACTCAAAGACTTGGTGAGCAACTTTTCTTCCATTCAAGTAGTTTGAAGTAACACTTTTGAAATTTTGCGAAAGTTTAATTTTTTAGTGATTTCCCAAAAATGCGACGTGCATTTTTGTATTATGACGATGCATTTTGATTATAAATAACACTTTGACGTTTCTGAATACTGGTCGAAATAGTTTTCGTAATATATTGAACTTGTTATTAGTTGAAACGTTGAAATATGCCAATGAACTGCGGTCGTGACTTGAAAATATTTTTCTTATGTCGCCTTTTCTCTTCGAAGTGGCAACTGAATTCACTTGACAGTCTAAGTGGGTATGCCACTTGTCGATTCCATTCAATTCTTCTTAGATTTTATTTATATACTTTACTAGTAACATCGCACCTGTCTTTAATCCTGTAAGAGGCAGGCTTAGGAGTGTTTCACCAATGTTCACCATGTTTCACCAATTACGTTTACGTCCAACAATAGAATAGGTGGTGAACCTACTGTCCTATTCCGGACACCACATCCGGATTCTGATAATTCTAATAGTACCCGACCGGGATTTGAAGCTCACGATTAGCAGTTGCCCTTTCAACTATTCATCAAACGAGACAGTTAATACAAGTACTTACTCATAACTTACTAATATAACAATGGAAATTAGAAGTTGTGTAATTTACTAATATAAGATTTAGTCGATTTGATCTATAAGTTATTTCTGTGCAAAAAAACACATCGTTCTAGTTCGCAGGGGCTAATAAAATATATCACAAGAGATATACAGACTTAAGTACAATAAATGTAGATTATAATTCGGACGTGTTAACAGTTACTTATGTATATTTTACTATATGTATAAAGCTGAATTTTACACCTTATCCGTATTAACGTATGATCGAAAATTGATTGTGTATTAGAATATTATAGAACGAAACACCGTGAGAAATTACGTTCGGAAACGTGGACTGTAACTAATTCTTGCAATAATTTCAATAATGGTATTCAGTTCGCTTAAGCTGTAAGCTCTTTGAACTTTAAAGGTTACTGACTGAGCGAAGACGCTTTTAATATATTTTGATGCGAAAGATATTATAAGAAATTACTCATGTAACTACCTAATAGTGTCAGAACACTATTAGGTAGTTACATTAGTAATTTCTTGCAGACATTAAATGCAGACATTAAATGCACAGTAACTGCATTTATATTTATCGGTTGTCCATCCTATACAGTCTGTAGTGTGTAATGTAATACCTCTGAAACGAAGGTTACTTAGCCTCCGCATTCGTAACCACTGTTTTATGTTTGAAACGTAACATCGTATGTGTAAATAACTCTTACATATGTTTAAATGTTCATAAATTGTGCCAAGTGTGTCTCGTAGTAATAAAATAGTTATAGAGCAGTTTATTTGACATTATTTACAACATGAATACCAGTCGATCCGGATTTTTATAACTATTTTATCATCAAACTTATCAAGAGTATCAATATGCATGATCAAATTGTGTACCGGTTTCACTCAGGTATGTTTTTTCAAGGTAGCCGGACAAGTTCTGACTTATCCAAGGTCCTTCTTCACGACCTCCTGTAGCTCCTGAGCATGAAATTAGCTTTTTTGATATCCTCAAGTGTTATTTGTATATTTTATGAACATAATTGAAAACTAATGACGAAAATATTAGAACAACTCAGTGCATTACTTTTTTGTGAGCAAAATTTCAAATTAACGATACCATTTATATTTGAGCGGTTACCCAAAGTAGTGGCTGATACGAGTTTTACGAGCGATATAAATTGGTCAAACGTTCTAAATCTGCTGGGAAATCCGACTTACTATTTGCTTTATATGGCTCTATAAATCCCCTGTTCTGTGATAATCAACAGTAAGTATTTCCGTTACCCGATACCCGTGTGGAAGTCATTTCGTGACAAAAACCGACACTTAAATATAGCGATATGCGACTCATTCGATTGTTGGAAAAATGACCTAGAAAACAACCAGTACTTTAGTGCTTTTTAAATTACACTTTTTAACTTCTATTAGCGGTCTCGATCGAGACGCTAACGGCTCGTGACTGATTACAGTCGAGACGACGGTAATGCATCCAGCCAGATGCACTCAACCTTTTCGTGTATTGTAAATAATATCACGAATTTCATGTAATGTGAAGGAAATTTGGATAAAACGAGGAAAAATAAAAAAAATATATAAAAGAAGGGTTACAGTTATGTAAAGAATACAGTTATGTACCCTGTGAGGGAAGTGGCGTGAAGATTTGTACCTATGTATGCACATAGATAAAAAGTTGGCCGTACACTTTTAACGAACATTTATGAAACAAGAGCTTTGTTTATGTGTCGGTTGTAAGCGGGGAAACATTTTCTTCGACATTTCATCTCGTCATTTTTTCAGGACGCTATATTTTCAAAAAAGCTTCAAGTTACTCATACTTCTTCACTTCACACTTCAAAAACAGTATCTGATATGAATTTTGTGAAAGAAATTGATTAAAAGAATCTTAAGAAGACATTTTTTTACTTAGAGATCTCTGAAATAAAAGTCACAAAACTCATATTAATAATATTAATATATTAATATATTAATAATATTAATAATATAAACTAACATACAATACGTAAATGTAATAATATGTGTATGTGATTTCGACTGTACAAGGTTTAATATCACTGCTATGAATTATTACCGTCATTTTGCGCGACTGCATAATATCGCTGGCATCAGATATGAACAAGGGGCTTTTCTTTAACGTTGATTACTGAAACTCTTTTTAGCGAACGATGCCTTCAAAGAATTAGTAACGAGCTTGACGATGAATTTAAAAGTGGACGTTAAAGACTTCATTAAATTGTTTTATATATTGAAGTGCATTAAGCGAAATATCATTACGAAGTCGGTTAATTTAAATGTAATTTTATCATCTTCATGACGGCTTTATTATTCTAAGGTGTTAGGCAGAATAATTTAGTATAGTACACTCCCACGACTCATCATTTAATGACATTTTAATGATTGTTAATTGATAATAACAGAATCGGAATAACAATTGAATGAAGTGGTGACTGGAATTAATAATCGAGATTATTAAAAACCATTTTTATATTACAAACGTAGCATATACAAATCCTGGGATTTTCTAAATGGACAATGTAGTTCATACATCAAAGGTATATAAGTAAAAAATAAAGAACATCACGCCTGTAGTCAACGAATGGGTAGGCCGAGTAGTGTGTTCTGCGTGTCACTAGTTACGTTTACACCCCACCATGGACTAGGGTGTGAGCATATTTTCATATACCGGGCACCAATCTGGACTCCGAGACCTTACTAGAAATTTTAACTAGAAAATTCCAAGCCAAAAAAAACAAATGTATTCCGCCCGAAAACACATATAAACTTCGCCCCATCGTTACTCGTATATCAATATAGTAATCTAAACTTTTATCACTGTTACGTCTACAGGATTTATTAGGCCCTCATAGGATCGGAAGTTTATCGACGCAATAGTTCTAAACCACGTTCCCAGAACTATTCTCGTTAAGGCGAGTCAGTTTGATAGTCGCATTCACCGCTAAATACTTAACACTAAAATCCGCAATCAGTTTTGCTGCCCCTCGTGACAAACATAATCCTAGGTAATTGCTGGGATCAACTTTAGGGCTAAGTTGCCTGGTTTTGTTTATACTATAAGTGGAAATAGCAAATATAAGTTGAACCCTTACATATAAAATTTGACTGCGGAAGAACCACTGCTACATATTTAAAAGCAACGCCGCAGGGCCTACTCTACCGTTTTCATTTCAGTTAGCGGGATGGAATCTCAGATAATTCACCTTTTGCCCGACCTCGACGTAGGTCTCACCCATGAATATATGAAGCCCGGTGGCGGTTCTACAAGGTTCGAAGAAACATAGCGCCTTAATCTCGTTTACCATAACATAGTAATGGCTCGTTGATTAATTAGCATCAGTTGACCACTAGGGTATTTTAATAAGAAAACTTTTAAAGCTATGAGACAGAATTAAGAGACTTAAAAGTTTAAAGATTCAAATGTATATATTCGAAAGTATATGTTATTGAAGATTTTGAAAATGAATGAACTTTACTTACGTTACGTTACCTACGTTGACCGCCTCGTTGGTTGTGTTGGTTGCAAACGCGACTGCCGATCGTGAGGTCCTGGGTTAAAATCCCGGCTTGGACACTATCAGATTATTCTAATTAAATGTTTAAAGTAGTGGCTTGGAGTCTGTGGAGAATATGGCAATAGGCTCACCATCTTTTCCATTGTCGGGCGTAAACGTAACTGGTGGAATGTCTACTTCTTCGGGGATTGCAGGCGGAAGTTACGTTTTTTAACTCATGTTATGTAAACTAGAAAATAGGAGATAGTAAGATGTCATAGAACAAAACATACCCCCGGCTCATATCTATGTTAGCAGTACTCGTACAATGGGTTTACATACCTGCTCTATAAAGCTTATTCAGCAGAGGGTTCATGTATCCAGCGATGTATCTTCGGCGCAGACATACCCTACGGCTACCGGCCTGTGTTCAGTTTCTCAGAATAACTTACCGGGGATAACTTAACGTGCCCATTAGATGAGACCGCGTGTATTGTGTTTCGAAGTTATTATTCTCATTTCTACGAATAAGTAAAGCAAGAACGTGTCTTTCGTGTATTGTATTGTTTTGTGTATTCATGTGTCTTTGTTACAAAGTTTTTTGTAATTCGATACTCTGTTAGAAATGATTGTAATTTCAATTTGTGTACATTTAGAAATTGAATTTCGGAATAAAATTAATCATTTTATATCTTTCGTAATGTTTTTAATTCATTTAGCAAAAAATAAAAGTAATTCCGTTTAAACACATATTTGAAATATGTAACACTAATGATATTGTAACGTGTTTTCACTAACTTACTTATACCTTGAACTTGTACTTCAATTTTTTCCTTTCTAAAGTTTTCATTGGATCCAAATAAATTCACGAAATCTTAATACTTGCAAGCAAACTCTACTACACGAAAACAGTTGAGTGTAAGTGACAATTTCCCTTTATTACTTGAATGAACAAATGAATTAGTTCGTGTTGAATAGGCTTACAGAAATAGGGGTAGGAAACAATTTTGCAAAGTGTCATATTAAATGATCTGTTGTCTGAATTTAGATTGAATTATTTAATCATAATCATTTATTTACTTGTCAGTGAGGTACACAAATTGTTCCATTACAGTTGTAATAGGGATCTTACTGCCAACTATGGCTTACAAATATTATTTATTTGTTACATTACGTAAAAGCCTTATTGTAATTACTTTTAACTGAACACATTTTATAAAACACATTAAGATAATGAATTCTAAAATTAATTAAATGAAGATCACAAACCATATACAATTATGATCACTAGAAATGTTTAATTGAAGTCTCAAAATTAATTACAGTGTTAAAATAAATTGTCAAAATATTAAAAAAGTCAAATGTACATATTTGAAAAATTGGCTATAGGTATTTGCAAATGGGTTGTGGTAGAATGTGCTAGAACAATCGTTTATACATATTTTCAGTAATACTGTAGTAACATTTTTTTTACTATTAAATATCTCTGTAGTTAGTGTGCTCTTCGTTTACAATTTTCGTAGTTACATTATACATTTGTAAGAATTGCACCAGCATTTTGTGTAAACTTGAACAAAAATTAATTATAGTATTACAGAAAACAGATGTAAACAATATCTACCAGGCACTTACTTGCTTCTGGAAAGTTGATGAATAAATTAACGTATTAGACAATTATTTTAATTTAATGAGCCTTGTACAAAATATAATATAATTTTAGACATTGTGAAGATTACACGACGCCGAGGACAGGATACGATGACGCTGTTTAGCGAAGGTCTATGGCCAGAAGTAGCCTGAGATAGGTTGATGATGATGATAATGATAAAGATTATTCATTACATATTATCAAATGTACTGTTGAAGCTAAATTGTAATTTTAAAATATTCAAAATGTTGCCGTCATTCAAGTTAGCATGTCGAACGCTGTCGTCTTTTGAACGAATGACAGCTAATGGCAAAATTTCATACTAGTACCAAGCTTCAAATGATAAGTCAAGGAGTCAGTATCTATTTCTAAAACGTAACATCACAACAGTAATCGCCGAAGAGGTAGGCAGAGGAGTGTTATACACTTTCACGTTTCACCAGTTACGTTTATGTCCCACTACGAAATAGTCTATTGTCATACACTAGACAATATCCAGACTTCGAGAGACCATTAGAAAATCAAAGTTAGGAAAATCGAACAGTATCCGAACTGGAATTCGAACCCAGGACTTTTCGTTCGGCAGTAGCGCTTGCAACCAACACCACCAACGAGGTAGTCTGCTTCTGGAAAGTTACTTTACTTCAATTATACCTGGCCAAGATTGTCAGAGGCCTTTTACGGTTCAATATGAGGTATTACCTAACAGATTCATAAGTAACGCGTATTCAAACAATTCACATGTGACATAAACATCTGTACATCAGATTTCTCGAATTATTGGAAATGGCATGCGAATTGGTTGCAATCAGGGCATGTTAAACCAATCAATAATTTATTCATTATTTCGTTTATTAATACAAGTTAAACGGTAATTAATATTTCTTGTGGTTTAAAAGTAGTTATCCGGGTTAGGTGTATAATATAGGTAATATTAAATGTACACAATTTAATACAACTGATTTCAAAATGAACGAAAATTTTAATAATTATAATTGATTTGATTAAAGTACTCAGCCAAATTAGTATTAAAAACTTTATCAAGTTATTTATTACGTATTATGTAATATTTGCAACCTACTTTAAAATGTATTGCTACTATATTGCCTTTAATAGATACTATATTATTATACCATGAGGTAAGGTCTCCAACAGCGTAGGCAGAAAGTATAGAAAGCCATGTGTCTATCCCTGCAGAATTTACATGTTTCATCTTTTTCATTCATTCATTCATTGACATTCATAATTTTCTTCATACACGCATGCCAGTGTCAGAGGTTACTGACTTCCCCATCAGCCAGTACCTAACATGGTTGGTAAAGTACATTGGTATGATTTCGCATAGAAAATGATAACTGTTCATCAACCTTAACATGTAGGTAATACTTAAACCTATTACATTAAATTGATATTTGAAATAAAGGTAATTACAATT
Source organism: Mimoniades nurscia nurscia (assembly GCA_018246595.1). NCBI lineage: Eukaryota > Metazoa > Arthropoda > Insecta > Lepidoptera > Hesperiidae > Mimoniades > Mimoniades nurscia. Next base: position 3,355 of record DWFO01001854.1, on the reverse strand, counting down.
AATTGAAATATTTGTTTATCACTGAAAAATATTTAAATCGTCATTTAAATAGAGTTTTGTATTGTATTTATCAATGCTTTCGAATTACTTTAACGATAACTGTATAGATAGATATTTTGAAGGAATGTACGTCGCTCACTAAATAGTCATTTACTTCAATATTAAATAACACGCTACTTTCATGTCTAACAAAATGTAATTGTATGAGAGGGAAGGTTTAATTGTATGTTTTAAGCTTCAGTAGGAGGCTTCTGTGATGCAATTGTTCGATTATATGTGTAAGTACAAGTGTTGGATTGCTATTGACTTTCGACATAATCCGTTTAGTCGAATCTCTGCGAGGGAACCTTTGGGGATTGGAATTGAGTAGGGTTTTTGGCATATTCATGACGTGGGTTACCGGTTTTACTGTGCGTATGAAAAAAATACTTCGGTGCGTGCCCGTATTTCACAGGTATATAAGATTGGGAGAAATTTATATTACGTCAGTGGGCACTTTGGAAAATTAGAGGTTTTCTCGCAACAGTGTTAAAAAGGACATGGCGTCATATTATATTGAACTATTGCTACAAGTCACGAATATGTGAATTCTTCTTCCTGGAGTCTTTTTGTATTAAATTCTTACCACAAGACACACATTATCTGAATAGTTCCACAAAATTGCCTGTAATACATAATATGATACATAATATATATTATCAGGAACAGATTTCCGAAGTAGGGAATATCACAATATGTTTGGCGTAGCCGTGAAAAGAATATTGATTTATGGAAAACATATACAAATGCACAGAGTAGGTGCAGTCATTCCCGTGTTAAATAAATCATTCAAGAGAAATGTACCTGAGGTCTTATAAAGATACTAAGGTACATGGGAGTAATAAATCAGAATGATTAAATTTTTAAAGATCATCTGAACGACACTATTCATACTAAATATTCATAAACAAACATTTAAAAAAAAACATCCACTTAAAAGATATTTGATTTACAGACAAAATGCAATGAAAAGTAAAACTTGCTTACTTTTTGTTTTTACAACTTTTCTTAAGCACAATAAAACATATAAGTAGGTATTGTTATTTTTGGAGTCTGTAAGAGCCAAGAAAATATGATATAACAAGAATTTTTCTGCGACCCTTTTATCGTTCCACTGTTGGAACATGGGTCTCCTCTCAGAGTGAGAGGGTCAAGGCCATAGTCCAGTAATAGGAATACTTATTAAATAATAGGATTACACCGACCGAAAATAAACACCAGATGAAACACGAAATAAGACCCACCTCCTTTTTTGAAGTCGATTAAAATATAAAATGCCTTAGCACACGAATTCTGAATAAAGGGTAAAACCAGTTATAAATTCAAATCACATTATAATTCAAGTTTTCAACTCATGCTATTAATGCTAAGTAAACGGTTGCTAATATAACTATTCGATGTTAGTCAGTAAATATCACTGGATTTGGCCCTACATGGTTTATAGATCATGCTGAAGCAGCGAGTTGATGAATTTTCCAGGTTTCGCCGGAAGTGGCGTGAAAGCCGCGTGTTACAGGGAGGTCAAAACGAGGTGTACCCGTGTCTAAAATATTCACACATCGTGACCTCAACTTAGCGAGAAAATGAGTTCAACGTATTATTTACCGTAACAACATTTGCTATAATGGTTACATGATGCTACAAAGAAAAATCCATCTTAGGACGCATCTGCGCTTTCCATCAGGCGGGATCGCGGCCAAACGCTAGCCTATCACATGATAGAAAAAAATAAAAAAACAATAAACATTAACCTTTTCTTTTACAATCACGTAATCATTTAGAATATTTTCAACACATTCAACACAACAATAATTTTTCACTTAAAGTTATTTTGAATTAAATAATGAAAGTAAGACGCTATCACATAAATTATTTCATTTTAGCCATGACATGGATATTTAAATCGTAAAATATTCTGTTACAAAAATATTCTCGAACGGAATTATGAGCTCAAAGACTACAGAAGGTCTCGTTCGATCGGAAGCTTACATAACATTTCTATATTTAGGAACCAGACGGAACCTAATGGAGCTGGATTTAGACTTCGCCCTCTCGGAATACTCGTAGCACTGCCTGATAGACATATTCTATATGTAGGTAGGTATTTATGATCATAGAACATCATGTTGCTCCCATTATCCAAAAAATCATATTTAATCTAATAAATTCTGTATTCAAAAGTAATCTTTTCATCTTACCAATTTAAGGGTTTCTTGTATTAAAAATAAGTCACTTAAATTATCATTCAATAATGAATGCACAGATGAAATTAACATTGCATTGGTTTTAATAATTTTAAACTGCCCTCAAATTTAAATAAAAGTAACTTAGACATTGGTAGGAATAAAAACATTCATGACTGGCCCGTTGGTGCAATGGTTAGTGAACCTGACTGTTGCGCCGGGGGTCGTGGGTTCGATTTCCACCCAGAATAAATATTTGTGTGATGAACACAAGTATTTTTTCTGTGTCTGGGTGTAAAAAAAAATATCTGTTTATGTATATATGTTTGTAGTTTATCGGCCGTCTGGTTACCATACCACAAGCTCTGTTGATGCTTACTTTGGGATCAGTTAGCCGTGTGCGGAGATGGCCCAAGATATTATTATTATTATTCACTGATTAAACAAAAAGACTTCGGAAAATCAATACGCAGCGAAAAGAAAATCAAACACTTTCGAATGTTTACCGACTACTTAAGAACTACAGACAAACAAAAAGTTGGAAGGGAAATTGAATCAAATCAGAAATTTTCAGACGTTCGCCACTTTAATATTTCTTAGTTGACAGATAGCAAACAAATTTGTTTTCCTCAGTCCAACCAAGTTAGCAATAAGTCAGTAATGGAAATGGGGCGACCGCTCTCGGATTTCATAAAAAAATCTTGTTTGCTACATCCACCTTAAGCTCTGACTTTTGTAGTACTTCTGATAGTAGATTACTATGTACGGGATTCTACAAGTGGCGAAGGACACGGAAATGAAAAATAAGTTACGCACGTTTCATGGAAATTAGATTTTTATATAGAATAATCATTTTATATATAGGTACTGTATATGTTGATATGTAACCATTGTATATTTAGGTATACATATGTATATCTGTGTTTATATATATGTACGTATTTAGCATTGTGAAGTATGCTCCTATAACACGTCTACATCATCACCCAGAATCGGTTGAAAGGAAGAAAATAATAATAAGTAAAATGGATAAATGTAATCTTATTTATTTTATCTTATCAGACTGCCTCGTTGGTCGTGTTGGTTGCGAGTGCGACTGCCGAACGGGAGGTCCTGGGTTCGATTCCCGGGTC
>DWFO01001853.1:0-14840 GCA_018246595.1 Mimoniades nurscia nurscia | reverse complement strand
AAAATGTGCATTTTAAGTTTAAATATCCCTTGCTATAACGGTGAAGGAAAACATCCTGAGGAAACCTGCACATGTTAGAGTTCATTAAAAAAAATCTCTAAGGCGTGTGAAGTCTGCAACCCGCACTTGGCCAGCATGGCAGACTATGGCCCTAATCCACCCATTCTAAGAGAAAACCCATGTTTGTTTCCAGCAGTAGAACGATAAAAAGAGTGGAAAACAAAAAGACTAGAATACAGAAAAGTTATTTACTAGTTTTGTCTACGTTTCAAATAAAACTAACGGTTCACGTGTAATTTGACTGTAAATCCCGACAGCGAGACAAGATTGATTAATTTTTTAACACAACAGCTGTATTCATTTGCGTGAGAGCGTACTAAAAATAAATAGTAGATTCCGCAGCGCTATCTGCCAGTCAATTTCCTTGATGAATTCACAATTACGGAAATTGGAAGTGCCCACGGCGGAAGCTGGTCTTCCTTTACTTGTTCTCGAAAGTTCGTCATACGATAATACTTAAATTGATGAGTAAAATTTGTAGTAAAACATAAAAAAAATATTTCATATGTTGCAATTTTATTCATTTCTCTCCATAAAATCTTAAGTGTTTATAAATAAAAAGGCTATCGTAATTGCTCATCTTCAGTGTCATACGATGCGTCGTTAAAAAGTCTAACTAATTACCTTTGAATGATGCTTCTCTGAATCGTAGTCAATTAACTTCGTGCGACTATGTTTCCATTTCAAAACTAATGAGACACATGTGCATGCTCTTGTTGCTCTGTTTGTTCTTCATTAATTCAAAATAGCGTCGCAATAAAAAGACATCCAAGTATATGAAAGCCACTTTGCTCTATTAAACGTCAGAGCTGGAGATTGTCATAAATGTTTCAGTCGATTGCGGGCACAGAGACTAATTTGATTCTAGTATCCCCATCGAAATCTTTTACTGGCCTCTTTGTTCCATTCTCAATTTGGAAGTCCTTGCAAGTTTACGCATCTCTTTCACGAGTAAATTGCTCTGCTCCGCCGGAGGAGTCATAAAGAAAATTGCTATACAGTTGATAAATAATTTATCTGAAAGCCCGCTCGAGTCACCGAAACATGCCGCGTACCAGTGCGTCTACTTCCACCTAATATTACTTTCCTTTTGTACAATTTTGCAACAGGGCCGTTCGCACGTTCCCTTCCCTTTATGGGCAATAAGTGGAACGCAATTATATTTATGGAGGCGCTATGGTTACCAAAACTAATTTTACCGAGTATCGTTCTGTGCTCGTACATTCTAACTAATGAGCAGCAGCCTACGGTATTTTATTGGACTTTGATTAGGTTGATTTGATTATAAGAATAATTGGATTATAAGAATAATTTGATTATAAGTATATACGATATTGCTTCGGATATTTGATTAAAATGCAAACATTGTTATCAATAAGAGTTTTGAATACTAATTAATCAAGCAGGTATACCTTACATATATATTATCGTGGTAGTATCCTTTGAACCAAGAAGACCAAAATTATGTTTCTTTTTTTTTTAGGTTTAAGATATTTATTCTCAAAAAGACTTACATTAGTCACTTACATGAGAACATTAACATGTTTCTTTTTTTATCCATAATATTATCTATCTCACCCAAGGTTTTTCACGGGGTAGGCAGAGAGCACCAAGTGTGACATATAGATCACTTTGCCAACCCGCGGTGCACCTTTTACATTCTTCGCTCTCTTCATTCTTTTATTAAACTAGTGTGCTATATTTTGCTACATGTAGCGATTTTTTTGTTGCTTAAAGTGTAGGATGACGTACGTAATTGCTAATTGGGTGAGGTAGGTATACAGTTTCTGGAGCACTGGTGCCTAATTAGTATACGCGGCGGCCTCTTATTACGACGCTCGGCTTTAATTACCCGCGCATACGAATTCTATAAAGTATTTAATTCCTGGTATCTTCAGATTGTGTAAAATTGTGTTAAATTGGTAAAAAAAACAAATGACTAAACAGTTATTTGTTTTTTTACCATGTAGTTAACTTCATTTATTTACCAAGACATCGTTCTAGAATATAAATTATATCTATGTATATGTTTCAGAAACAAATTAATATAATATGTAGAATGTATAATATTTGTTTATTGTCTGTTATTATTATTATCAGAACATCGTCACGCCAAGTCTCTTATGCAGCAGGCAGGGAGCAATTAATGCCAAATATCTCTGTCACAGATCCAATCAGATCCATTGTCATTTATATATCCTTCAGTAGGCTTACCCTTGCATGGGACCTGGCACGCTTACTTGGGATTAATAACATAGTGATAAGTGAAAGTATTGCACTGCTCTGCCTACACCTTCGGTGAAATACAGGCACGATGTTATATGTGTATATTCTTTAAAATCTCCGGCTATTATAATTATTGCTGTTTTGATGAGCGCAGACCAAATTTTGGCCGGAACGGCTTAGAGCTAGCCGAATGCATACATTAGCAGGCAGGTGGATGACACGGCGCACGGACACGACTTAATTAAAGGGCTGATTGTGTCCGCTCGTTAACGTGTGCAAATTATCCTGATTGCAATTTTAATTTAACCAAGTCTGGAAATGCAATCGGTTTTAAACTTAGGTAACAACCAGAGCGGTCTAAATAGACATAAAATATGTGACGTAGAAAAACTGCGCTTTAACGTGCGTTGAGTAACTCAAATCTTGAAACTTGACTTGAATGAAAACTTTTGAATTGTGCCCGCTGTTATTTTGAACATGGGTATATGCAGGTGCCCACGGAGGCCAAGACTATATTGATAAAAACGCCAGGTACTGCTAGGTTGGACTCACAATTTTCCTAAATCAGCGTACATGTTTGAAGAAAGTGATGAATAATTTGGGAGAAGTGCAGCAGTTCCGTGAGGATTTTTCACTCGGTGCTCTCTGTCTGCCCCTGGGGGCCCATCACCCGAATAATCACCGAAAAACTGGGCAGATGAGTTGAGTTTCACTAGTTACAATCTCCACAGTATCTAACTCGAGATTGGAACTTAGGACCTCTCAAACAGCAGTCACGTCTGCAAGCACTCGTTTAATGAGGCAGCGTGTTGAAAAAATTTAAAATTAATCAACGTAGCTTTTGTCGTTTCGATTTTATTTTAGGAGAAATCATATCATACACGTATGTTGCATTAAAACAAACAATGTGTATAATCAGAAAGCGTAGTTAAATATTAATTGACGAATGGCAAATAATAGTCATTTGTTCCGTCTATGTGTATGCGACATTGGCAGAGCAGCGAAATCAATTAGGTTCGTTTGCGAACTGCTCCAATAAATACTGCTATCGTTAATTAGAATCAATCGTGGGATTGCGACGGAGTCTATTCTGAAATCAGTTCCTGTCCGTCGCGTAGGCGAGCCCGACGCTGACAGCAATTGGCTTATTAAGAAAGAAACTAACAAAACGCAGTGCGTAGCTCAGTGGGATTAATTTGCTCAGTCCGCGTCACCCATTGACAGATATATGTATGCAGTTTATATTAGCGCGCTTATGCGCTCTCGCCGTTTGTTTTTATTCCTAAAATTAGTCCACAGTCGACCATAGTTCTAATCATAGTACTTAAGAAGACACAGGGAAAAATACGTAGATGCAAATATTATGTATATATGTATGTATTGCATACTTTGTTATTTATAATTTAAAATACCATAAGAGCCTGCTATTACTTTTTAGCATTTAATATAAAATTGATGCAATTTAGGTAAGGGTACCTAAATTGCATGCACGATGTCTCAGTGATGAGCAAAATAGAAATAAACGCTATTCATAATCGTGCCGTGCGGCGCTGCGGTCGTACTGACATCAATTAATCTTTCGTTTTGCATCGATTTGAATAGTGATTGGAAATACCCATAGTTTCCAATGTAGCTGAACATATACTCGTAATATGTGTAACATGATATTAAAATAGTATAGCGCTTATCGTCTGAATAAAATACTGGGAAAACTTAATAATTTACATTCATGAAATTCACATAGTATCTATTACGTGTTTAATGATATTTTTACCACTTGTAGTAATTTCTGTTATCCGTTCAATAATAAACAAGCCATAATTAATACCTTATTTCCTTTTAGATATTTAAAACATTATTCATAACCACATAGTTAGTTATTAATTTGTACGTACACAAATTTTGACTACCTATAATTAAAACGATCCGTCAGTCCTTTTCAGTCCTATATATTTAAAAAAACATCTTGACCGTGAACACTTTAAATATGGTATAATTTACCCTTTTATATTTCCCTACGAATTGTAGATAATATATCGATAATTTTCATAAGATACATCACTAGCCTGTTTTAGTACACTGTTGGGCGTAGGCCTCCCCTGAGTTGTTACCGCGCATGATCTCGTGCGGCATGCGGCTTGGTGATGGCAGAGCACGACTCCTCGCACAGTCTACGCCACTGGCCTTATTGGTTTATTTTGTAATATTTAAATGTCAATCTTCCGCTTTATTTATTCTTGCTCCTGATGACAAAACAAACAATGTCGTATATATCAAAAGGTGCTTGAATGAAGAGAATTAACCCGAGTGCATCCGATGCTGCACAATAGTAATTTAATTAAATCACGTTTTCAGGACCTGCTGTTTAAATACCTGATTTTTATATTTTTATGCCCTTTTTTGTATTACATCGAAATAAAACATTAAACTTATTTTTTTTTTGTAATCATGGTATTACATTCTAGGCCTAATTTAATTTCAATTAAATGAAGCGGTATGCAGTTCGTCGGGTCAGCTAGTATAAATTTTATAACATAGAATTTAGTTGGTCGAAACAAAACCTATTAATATTAACAATTTATTTTATCCCACTCAGTAACACTATAATGTCAATTTAATTGTAATCTAAATTTTAATTTACTAATTAAAATTTTAGTACGTTAACTGTATAATCAATAGAATTAATAATAATGTTATAAAAAAATAACGGTACAATCGAGGCGAAAAAAGGTTAATTAAAATATGTATTGGGTGATAAAATTAATTAAAAAGATAAAACGGAAAACTGTTCAACTGAGCATGTTAATCTAATGTTTAATAAACTTAACTGATACACCCGGGACAGATGTATGTATTAATTTCCAAACATGAAAAAAGCCTAGGTACAGCTGAATGCCCTGATCCAACTGAAATGATCCAGCACTAGATCTAGATAGGTTACTGATGATCATGACAATAATAGATCTGCAATATGTAATAAAGTACTTATAAGTATAGCTATAACAATAATATAAACAGCTCAGCTTTACGAAAGTTTGCGAACCTGCGCATTCTATCATAAGATTCTTTAGAATAGACTAAAGTAACACGATAAACTAAAATAACATTGTTAGGCACTATTCATAGAGTAATGTTATTTATTAGTACCAGCGTAAAATGACAGATATGAATACATATTGAACACTTTGTGTTTAACGTAACGTAATAATAATAATAAATGCCCACGATACCAAAAGTATTTGAAACAAAACAAACCAACAAGCAAGCAATTTAATATTAGGTAGGTACACAAAACATACGGGCTCAATTACTTACTTTAACTCATTATGAACAATTGTTGTTGACAGTACTAGCACGGAACTCAGTGGCAGCGGGCGCTCGAGAGACGAACGAGGTGAAACAGGAGGCTGCACTATCTGTAATTAGGATCGAGTGCCGTAAGAGCGTCTGAGACATCGGGAATATCCGGTCGAAAGTCATGACTCATAAAAATATAATGCACCACAATATTTACGTGAAACCTCGTCCTATATTAATTAAATGTATGACCTAAAGTTAATTTAAACACCTGTGTTGCTTTATAAGTAACATTTTGCATGCAACAAATTACAAATTTCCGTAAGTAACGTAGGTACTTGCGCGCACGCATGCACTAAATACAATTAATTTTTTTCAATGCTTCATGCACACATGCTTGACCAATTACTTATACTTGCCAGTTCTTTTATTTATTTTATAGTATTAATAAGCCGGGTAAACAAGTTACGTTCCCCCTGCAATGTTTGATTATTTAAATTTTATTTCGAATAGAACTTACGTAACATCGCGCCTGTAACAGCAGGACTAGCAGGACAGCGAAGTACACTACCATATTTCACCAGATACTCGTAGGTTAACGTCCCATCATGCGGGTGAGCCACTTACAGGGCATAAAACCAGACTCCGAGTCACTAGTAGAAATTTTACAAACTCTAATTAGAAAACTTAGTAACTGGTGAAACGTGGGAATGTTCTACATTCCTCTGCCTACCTCTTCGGGGATTACAGGCGTGAAGTTACTTACTTTTCGTTTATTAACTTCGATATTCGATTTTATTGTCACTGGCATAGTGATAAATAGTGCAATGCTTGCTTTAATAGAAAAAAAATCGATAGCCGTGTTTAGAACTTACACAATCGCCAATATTATCGTAGCTCTATGATTTACTGCAGTGCAAATTATGCCCATTAATTCGGCTTACGTCCATAAATTGTATTCAAAGTGAATTGTTGTACAGTTCAATCAATGGCTTGAAAGCATTCGGATAAGCACTTTATAGTTATAAGGTGTACACTGTGCAGTGCCACTCCCAACGGAGTCTATACGGTGCTAGTTTTTATTTACGGTGTATGCAGTTTCACTACTGCCACTCGCTGCTCCTAATGTTACGTAATAATAGCGAGTGTGTTGAACTGATATTAGATTTCTTTGAGAATCTCTGTTTTTTTTCTCAAGCAGTGCCTATATTCATAGCATACTAAAATTGTAAGAAATCAAAATTGACTTGTTATCATCGGTTACGATCAATTCTGTCGCGCTGATGCATTTGAGTTCGATTTCCGGTCGGTCATATTTCTAGATGATGAACGTGTGGGGACATTTCGTTAAAAATACACTTGAGTTAAACCGGCACATATATATGATCATCATCTTCCTATTTTGTCTTTGTGTTTATGCGAATATCCACGTGTGTTTGTATGTATTACTGGCATATTCAGAATAATGGTCATCCTAGTATTTAGCGGTGAGTACGATGCCTCAGAGTTGATAAAGTCTCCTACGTTATTCTTGAATTAATAATATGATTCGATGACTTAGATAAACCTTTTTTTTGTTATCTACAGCTGTCACTTTCTCCACCAATTCGCCACTTGCCCCTGGTGGGGAAAGTACGTTGTTTTGAAGTGTCAGACGCACACACACACACACAGTCCACTTACCTCCAAACGTTATCGTCCAGTCTAGACCTTTCAGTTCTTCTTATCTGGTGCTAACTCGGAGTTATTAGATGCCGTAATTGGCTCATTAGTATCACCATGTCGGCTCGCGGTTAGCGGCGCGTTTAATTGTGCACGAGAAATCTCGCTTCGGGCCTAAACAGATGCAGGTACTCGTAAATTGATTATGCTAGATATTGTCTATTGGCCGGCGGTATTTCATGCTTTTATTATTTTTCTGTCTTGATTAATAGCCAGTTATTAAATCGAAAGCTTTCTCTGTACAGCAGCTAGTATAATCAGAAATGTCAATTAACTATGAATATGGGTGAATATAAAAAAATGATTAGATCTTTATTCGTTTGTATTTTAAATGTTTTCTTTGTAATTATATCTTTTGAATACTCCGTTTCATTTTCTTATGCACTTGTATATTTTTTGGTATATACTATGTCAACCTACATACATATATGTATAATATCATCATACCAAGACAATTACTTTTGGAACTATGGCTTTTTTTTATTATTTTTCTTACAACGGAGAAATAAAATTTCTAATATGTTTATGATGTAATTCTTTTTTCTTGTATTTTTAATAATATAATCTAGCTAATATACTCTTATAAATATTTTATTGATATTAATATCTCCAGCTCACGTTCTCCCTCAACTGTGAAATGTTAAAGCAACTCGCTATTGTGACAGTCTTGTAAATTACTTACGAACCGAACATTCCCCAAGTCCCAGATCGTTTACAAACATTGTGTAATCCCTAATGAACGTAGTTGTTTCAGCTCCGGTATGTCTGGCACGTAATGGGTGTGTCGGCTCGGCGATCTTGTAATAAAACAGGATCAATGTAAGAGTGCTGTCAGCACTTTGTAAATTCCACCTCGGGTAATTATATGCTATCAGCAATATATCCATTGTCCTATTGGACGAAAATATTCTCATTTCATTTTATTAAATTTTGGAAAACTAATTTAAGCAGTTGCAATACTATGCGTACCATATTTGGTTCGGCTTATAACCAGTTGGATAGGAAATTCGTCGAGGTATTTTAAAAATATTGTAACGTTGTCTTTTAGATTAATAATAATTATATTATCAATATACATATATCATTCCGCTAAGTCCCAAACTGGGTAGGTAAATGGTACCATGGACCACATGTTTTCTTACAAACCTAACGCGCTTCCTAGACTTAAAACACATTTCGTCCGCCGCCAGTTTTGTAGATATCTGATTCGCCCATTAGCCAATGACTGACGTATTTACTCAATCTTAGTCAATAGGTCATTTATTTTGCATTGAAAACGTTTAAAATCTATAAGGACGTCTTTTGTTTTCTGTCCTATAAATTTTATAGATGCGAAAGCAGTTTTGAAGAATGGTAGATATTACATTGACTATATACGTGTAAAAGACTTCAACAGAAATCTTCGAATACCAATACAGCCTACGTTCTCATTGTATTCAAAAGGATATCTTGTTAGGTCACTAGCAGTACATTACTTCTGTTAATGTTCAATTGGCAATTTATCATTTCGAAATCTAATAAAGTTTATGTCATAATTAAAATTTTGTCGATTGTATTTGCAATTGGCTAATCGCAGATCAACAATGTCGCTCCGACTCGAATATCTGAAACACGCGGTGCGGCGGGCGTGTCGGCTGTCGCCGGGCCGCTCGCACCAACAATGGGAACAATGCTAAAACACCGGTTCCCCACTAAACTAACGCCAGCTTCTGTGTCTACTGTTATTATTACTTGTCCATTGTGCTTCTGTTGTGTTAACGCTACGTTCGGCTGGTGTTTATTTGGTGTTAATTGTTCTCCTTCATATGCGTCCGTCGCTGCCGGTCTAAATGTATAATCGTGAAAATTCACGCTATATTCACTTCGTTACTTTTGAATCGTGGACACTATCAAATGTACAATTTCAAGTTGTCACCATGTATTCTGTTCTCTGTTTGTTAATTTTATATAAATGTGACACGTATGTACGCGCATGCATGTCTCACAGTTTATTGTTTTACGTCCACTATCTTATCTGCATCAAGTAAACTTTAAGATTTAATAGTAAATACTATCTTTATCATTGTGCACTCATGATTGGTAATTTTAATTCGTGTAATGCCGTGTTTGATTGCCATATCTTGAGATTTATCTTCCGATTTGAAAATTTTAAAACCAAATTTATATTTTCCCATATTAGATGACTTGTGATATTTATGGGAATACAATTTATTGCATTTAAACTCGTAACGTAACATCACGCCAGTAATCCCCGAAGAGGTTGCCACAAACACTATCAACGACGCACTCAACTTAAAATCGTAACTTTTGTTAACTTTTGATTTAAACAATTATTAATTTTATCAGGTCATTTTACTAACTGCCCCAAAAATCTACTGAATCTACAACGATCAACGTATCATGTCAGACGCAGGGCATGGTGCCAGAACGAATTGCCAACAACCTCAGTGAAATTCATAATTTCGTTCTCGACTGCACACGAGTGAATCGCGCTTGGCCAAATGTTGGCGACACTATTAATTATGTTTGCAAAATTAATTATCCATTCAGGAACTGTTGACATGATACTGAATATATTACTATATATTCAGTATCATGTCAATGTACTATATATTGTATACAGCTATACAAAATATACATACGCATATAGCTAATCTTGTTAGACTTCGGCCAAAAAAATGTGCTTGTATTGTATTATCTATTACGTGAATCCATAGTCTATACACCGAAAACATTATCTATGACGTCTATCGCTACAACTGCGGTACACTTTGTAATAATGTAGTCGGAACAATTCCCACGTAAAGTGAACTGTTCGAACCAACAAAAGCACATTCGTTGTAATTTAATGGTGCGTTTGTATGAAAATTTACGCTCACGACGCTCCAAATAATGTATAGTTCATTCATAGTAGTATGTAGCATGATGGTTACGTTCCGCACATACTCAAGAAAAAGCAATAGATTCCTTGCCATTGCTGTTCTTTTTACCACCGTAGCACGCGAGCTATCATCGCGTGAAAAATGTTTCGACTTTCCGCTGTTTATTTCCGTCTCTACCTTAGCACGTTGCAATGTACGAGCGTGGCATATGCGAAGTAAAACGAAAATTTTTTTCTACGGATTTTTTTATATTTCAGATTCCTTTGAATTTGTGTGGTTTAGAAGCGTGATCTAACTTTACTGCCAATAAATGTCCTTTGAAAAATTACACTTTTATTCCTATATTATTTCAAGATTTTTCTTTAATAACAATCACTTTCATTCTGTTAGGTTTTTCTGAGACGATTTTCTAGTTATGTTAAACGAAATTCTTTGTGAACAAAGTTTATACGGAACATGTAGGACGTGATTCCAAGTGAGCAATTTGCAGCATTGGCGCTATTCGCCGCCCACTGATTGCTCCTGCGTGTAATATATCCCGTACGCCCATTTGAGGCTATAATTCTTGTTGATACACGACCCAACTATTCGGCCCAATATCCACAGTAATAAATGCATCTATCTACATCCTTGAGGCCAGTGAGTCACGTAGGATTTATATGTGCCACATGCACCTCCCTCTTTCCTTGACGTGTTATAAATAAATATTCCGCCTGTGCTGTGACAATGACCCTTGTTCATCCTCACCACTCATCGCTGCTCACAAAGATTATGAGCATTCAATTTTTTAAAGTATCTGACCACTTTATTACTTGATGATTTTGTATCACACACAATCTGTATTAGCTTAATACATCCTTTTAAAATTATATTGAAAGAATAGATTTAATTTACGTGTAAAAAATGTAAAATTAATGGTCGTATACATATTACATGGTATTCTCTCATGAACAAATAAACTTGATAACCTAGATAGCATGCATCGTTCAGCAGGGTATGAACTATTGTGTTTTATTAAGGAAGATGTCGAGCGCGCTAGGCGTTCCAGCTAGCGTTCCCGTTCGGCGCCGCGTCAGACTGACGTGCCAGCCGCCCTAATTGCGTCTCTAAGTAGGCGGAAGCGTGCCAATGGGCCATCGAACTTCTAAGACCCAGTCTTAAAGGTTGTTACGTTTAAACATACGTTTTTCTACCTTTTGCATTTGAACGATTCAAAGGAACAGCGAACAGTTTAATTTTTTTGCTTAATAATGTTCAGCTCTGAGATCGTAGCAATCTCTTTACAATGGACATCATTTGAATTAAATTATGTAGTCTTCCAAACATCGCAGTTTCTCTAAAATTATGCATTCATCTAAATAAACGATTGAATGTGATTTTATTGATTTGTTCATTAAATGGAAGACCGTGTCCTTCAGTTTCAGTAATCGCATGTTATACTTTCATTCTGTCTGCGCGTTAAGGTCGTGGTCTCACGATAACAAAGGGAAAAGTCTAACGAAGCTCTATACATATACCTACTCAATTCTTGGATTTGAATTTTCTAGTCGCTAGATGGAGCTATATATCTTGTTATATCTCTACATATTTTGACGACGGGATATAGGTATAGTTACGTGTGTGGTGAACTGAGTCTTATTATAGAAAATATATTGTGATACATATATCGTTCTACGCCTTGTCAAAAATTATATAATAGTTCCGTCTGTGACGACTCTTATTCGTACGTGGTCGCCCCACATATCATTCATTTCCGATAACTACATTTAATAAAATATAGCACTCAGTGAATATGCTGTGTAGTAATGACGTAAGTTGTAATGAGATCAATCTTGGTATTTGTGTCTCCACGCTCGCGTTGAGACTCGTGCAAGGTTTCATATTATTATGTTTTGCATACATGACTGCACATGTATTATCACCAGCGTATATACATATGTAGGTACATATCTTGTGGCTACGCTTGTGTGAGTGCCGTTATATTCTTACCATTTTGTGTTCTTCGTCAGTTTTATATAATAAGAATTATTTGTACCTACTGTCTTTGAGTCTTTTAGAATTATTTGTACTGATACTGACACTTACGTATGTATCTACCTGTTATCTATCTATAAATCAGAAGAATGTGGACATATGGTGATGGTTTTAAAATACAACTTCATATGCGCATATATGTACAAATTGTAAAATGTAAAAAATTTCAGTTGCTCGAAGGCAGCTCCACTTTAGATGAAAGAAAAAATGCGGCCGCTAGCATAGACTTTTCTAGATTTCTGTCCGTTTCGTTTTAGTAAATAACACAACACACAATGCAAATGATACAAAACAATTATCCACAGTAATTGTAGACGTGGAGTCTCGGTGATAAGGAACGTGTTCTTTATATTTGTGCATGTTACTCGAAATGTCGCCGTAGCGGCGTTTGTGTGTAATGTCAGCCAGGTACACGAGTATGTAGATACAAAAAACAGTGGGTAGGGCCAAAACAACAACAATTTAAAGATTTACATACCATAATTGATTAAAATCTACCGTCTGTTGTTTGACCTCTATCTGATGCTTCACGTTTCCTTCCAGTTAATGTTTTGAATGAAAAGAAAGCTCGTAATGTCGTTTACTCTAAATCTTGACTCCGAATGATATGTCAGTATGAAATACGATTTCAAGGCAATCATGTTTAATGTAATTTGCTAGCCTTTGTTGCCAATAGTTTACAAATTCTCGTAGTTACTGTTGACTGTTTCCAATCACGGCTAACATTGTTTTTGGAAAATGTTGAACATCGTGTTTTTTTTAATATCTCAAATTTTATATTGCTCAAAGTTAATTATTGCCTTAAAAACTGCACCGGAAAACACACCAGATTTATCGTAATTCTTTCGAGATATATCGTTGTAATAGCGGGATGTGCCAAATCCTGCAGGGTCAACCGCTTTACACATTTTTTTTCAGGTGTTTGCGAAGCGACTGGTCTTCATCCCACCCTGAGTGGCTGGTGACGGTAATGAAGCTTCATGGTATAAATTTCACAAGTAGCCGAAGACATTTAGTCGAAGGGCGTCCTACACTACATTTACCGAGCCGCGGTTTCCGCTCTAGAAGTCGTATACTCTACCGGTTATCTGTGCTGCATTTGATAAGCTGGGCTAAGCTTCAATAAATTCAAAATGAACTGCTCGAATATCACATTAAATACTATTATTTAATTCTGAACGTACCGAAATCTGAACCCGTATCGGTGGCGAGCGAATCGAATATAAATCGATATGCCGCTCTTGTACATGTCGGGACTCGAGCGGCTAATGAAGCATTGTTCTTAGTTCTTTACCACTAGTTCACTGATCTCCTGACCGTAACAAAGAATAAATATTGAAAACAGTGTATCTAAATGTAGACCGACTGCTTTGAGAGAAGTATTTTGGCATATTAACGTACGTTACGCTATATTTACGCTCCGTGAAGGCGGCCCACGTGGTCGACGTCACAGAATCATTGGGCCGCTAATTATTACGCGCTGTGTGATAATAGGCGTGACGCCAGTGGATAGCACTACGCGGCGTGTAAGCCGTCCGGCCCGACTCCAGTGCCGGCGCAGCGCTACGCGAACAGCGACGACTGCGAATAATCTAGAATATTCTATTGTTCCAATAATCGCATATATGCACGGTATTATTTATGGTGTATTTTAGATATGTTTAATAAATCAAGATGTAAGTTGAAATATCAATACTTAAATTTTATTTAAAATGTTGGAATAAAATGAGCCCAGCAACATGTAAGTACCCAAAAAATATTGACACTTTCGTTGGTGTGACGCACCTTCGAACAGTAAAAATAAACGTGTATGTATAAGCATGTTTCAACGTCCAGTATTAAAGTCACCTTTGATGTCACATCATCACAATGGTCTCATTAAGCTTTGAAGATATTCAGTTCAGCTGTTTAAATATAAAACTCGTGATTCCATCAATACACCTGCTCTTTTTGTTTTCGATTACCGCTCGAAAGTTCGAGAAGTTAATGATTCGGGCAAATCAATAGCAACTAACGTTAGATACGAGCTTAAATGAGATTACACTGTTTATACTGAGACGTGATCATTGACAATGAAGATAAGATAAAATGATAATTATGATGAAATCTTCACAATAATAAATTAAAATTTTTTAACCTACACCTTACAATACATCTTTACTAACTTAGTGATGCAGTAGCTGAAGTCTGAGGTGACAATTTCCAAAATATTTCTTTGTACTGATATGTGTTGTTGATGGTGGTTGATGGGAGTTTTGTTGTAGTTGTAGTTTTTCAGACATAGATATCGTTGACGCAACTCCACCTAAATTCTTATTTTTCTCTCGTAACTCGCCGCTCTTTGTTGGTGAAGCTATGAAGGCCAACAGTAGATAACACCAACCACGTCCGTGAACATGAATGCACTTTTAAAATTTTTAAAAATATGTAAATCAATAAATTCATAGGTTCAATTGTTACTGTATGTTAAGAACACACGTGCCAACTTAATAAAGCCATGAATATAATTATGTCCGTTGGTCCGTCCGTAACGTCCGTTCAGTTCACCTCACCCGGTCCTTGTCCGGGTCGATATCCGTATAAATCTGTACTGTACTTTATGGTTTGAACGTCAATTTC
>DWFO01001852.1:0-14841 GCA_018246595.1 Mimoniades nurscia nurscia | reverse complement strand
GTGTGTGTGTGTGTGTGTGTGTGTGCGTGTGTTTTTGTGTGGGGGTGTGGGTGCGTGTGTGCGTTTGTGTGTGTGTGTGTGTGTGTGTGTGTGTGTGTGCGCGTGCGTGCGCGTGCGTGTGTGTGTGTGTGTGTGTGTGTGTGTGCCATTTGCTGTGACCAGTTAATCATCAGACTTAGTACAGGCACAATGTGTTTTACTGCTTTTTATGTTGCAATAAGTCTTGATCAATTTTGTTTGGACTTATATTAAATTGTACATCTGTCTCTAAACCTTTCATACATCTGTTTTCTGTTCATTGCAAACATTCTTTGTAATATTTATGTTACCTTGGAAGCTCCCAACTGTATGTAACTTTTTCTCTTGACTTTTTAATCATTTTCTCTAGTATTTTTTATGTTTCAACTTCTTATATTGTGTGTTTCTTTTTGTATTTGGGTCATAATTGAATTTATAATATGCATTACACAAACATTTTACTGTGATCACCAAAGACTGACTGATTATTGGTGTTTTTTATTAAGAGTTTTTATTCATTGACAAGTATTTTCATCAAATACTGTAACATTGCAATATACTATGTAAAATTGTTAAGGGTAAATTGGTTATTTATGGACATGTCTAAATTAGGCTGCATCATTGCTTTTTAACTCTCCACAATAATAACAATAGGTTGTTTTATTTGCCTGCCATTAAAGATAAAAAATTACATTTGTAGGCTTCATTTTAGGTTCAGAATCCAAGGGTATAAATATAATTAACAAATGTCAGTGGAAATAGTGCAAAATATAATATGAATGTTCTAATACACAGTCAAGTTGGCGAAGGCACGTAGGGGCATGATTAAGGAGAAGGAGAAAGGCGGGGGCGCCCGCCTGAAGGACGAACCTAATGATCCTGCGGAGCCGGGTAATGACTTATTATGTAATTGTTACTAAGATTGGACAATTAAGTTTCAACAAGATAACTGCTGTTCCTGTACATCAAACATAACAGAAAGTCTATCAAATATCAACTTTGAGAACTTTGTGAGGTTAATAAAGTAAATGTCAATAATTCTAAGTCTACTGTTAATGATTAAAATAATTATTTGTTATTATATAGGAAATAATTGGTGACATTGAATCAATCTAATAATAAAAACTGTTTCTGACTTAAGTCATACAAATTTTCGCCAGAAAAGGTCCTTACCTTTTTCCAAAGTGAATTTGTTAAGTAGGGACTTGATAAGTGGTACACAATGCAATATTCAAAAGTTGATGAAACATAAAAAGTATCATCACTTTTGTAATCTCGAAGAGGGTGGAGGAGTGCAGTACACTCCAGTGTTTTACCATTTAGATTAACACTCCACCTCAGAATAGGGTGTGAGCCTATTTTCATGCAATCGGTACAACTGCAGACTCGGGGACACCACTAGATATTATAAATACAAGATCTAAATTCTAAAAATCCAGTACTACCCCACCCGGTATTAGAACCTGCGACCTGACAATCAGCAGTTGCACTTGCAACTATACAACCAACAGGGCAGTAAATTACCATAACATAACCAAAAGGGCAGTAAGACTTAGTTCATAAGTCAGCTCAGTTTCCATGAAAAAATAAACCATACTTTTTTCACATAACATGTCATGATCTTAAGGTGAATTTCTTATAGCAGCATATCAAAAATATATAAGCTTGAATGGTAGCAACACCAGTACATAGATTAATCAGATGTTATTTGATAAGTTATCTATTTTCCATACAGTAAAGTTTCTGTTTTAAATTGCTGTTAAAAAAGAAGTATTTATTAGGTAGGAATTTCAATGTACAAAAAATTGCAATAGATTCAGTTGAAATAACTCACAATGGTGAAAGCAAGGCCCCAAGCATTCCAGCGATGCATATAATTGATTCATTTCTCTTCACAATAAATTTAGTGTGAAAAACTAAAATTGTAATATATGCACAGAATAATAATTATTATTAAATATTTCATATGGGTGAAATGTGAAAATATTAAAACAAAATAATTAACAATTAATATGAAATATTGGTTCTGAGACAGAACTGTTTGATTATCATATTTTTAACACTATCGTTTGTCACAACATATTAAAGCCATTTAAAACAGATAAGTGTCTATTCTGTAGATTGCAATGATAATACTTTGTCGTGTATTATTAATTAATTGCATTCATATCTTGAAAAAATGTCCCCAACAGGACATTGTTCTTTTCAATATTTAATGATTTAATGACCTACTTTGTGTCATGTCAACAACTGTCACCGTTTTTATGTAATTTTAGACCTCGGCCTTTTCTTTTTGTTGTTGAATAAAATCATTAATATGTTTTCTATCACAGGACACGGCTCCCGTCCGCCATCAGCGTCGTTACCGACGCCAGCGGCGCTGAAAAAGGAGCCCGAAGACCCGCCACACAGAGTCAAAATGGAGCCACACAGCCAGTCCGGCGAGGACTCCGCCCCCGACCTAGGTGTGGACGGCATTAAGACTGAGATTGACGGCCTTATGGATAGTGACGGTGAGTGCGTAAAATTATGACAACCACAGTTAGTTATGAGTGGTAAGATCAAGCTTCGCAATGAGTCGCTCCTACCAAATATTTACATATTAAAGGTTGTGTATGCCGCCTACACATATTATACATATAAAGCAATTATAATGTGTAACATATTTTTTACATTTAAGAATCTGACATATCACGGTAACCTATGCGAAAATCGTGCGTTATTCCTGGCCATCTCTTATCATCTGTATATTAGAAAAGCATTCAGATATAATTTTCAATTTAATCAAAAGTTGTTCGGCTATTCTAAAAATTTTGAAAACCAAAAAGATTACATGTCTTGACCATTTGAAGGTTTCATTACCGTTGTATTGATGGGGAATACCAGGCCGAGTTATGATGGTGTGGTTATGACTTGCAAAATTCATCGCGGCGAGAATGAACAGACTGAATGTGGGCAAGCGTGGATTATCTCAGTACGTATTATCGTTTCGCTCGATATCACACTCGCCGTAGAATATCGTAGTCCAACGATGCTTTAGTGTTACGACAGAAATAAATCAGAAGAAAGCGGTAATGTTTAATGACAATTGGTTTATTTATAATATACTAATTTTCTTGTTTCGTACGCTTGATAAATTGTACGTGTAAATTAATTGTAGTCTCAAACGTAGATCATTCAGCGGAGACGTCGTTAAAATTTTTGAATGAAAATTCTTAATTTATTTTCAATTTGATTTTATTTTGTCATTTGAGAACTATTTGCTACACTGTTATTGACCCGTGACTTTACAAAATAGGTCCTCTAGAATGTATCATTTATACTCCGTCAAAAACTTGTATCGGCAACTGGAGATGGTGAAGACATTTATTTAAATAACTCAATGTATTGTATAGTTACAGACGGTTCATATAACGTTCTTAACCAATTATCTACCTGAGTTTGTGTCCTGTTAGTTTTTTATTACACCAGGTTGTGTTTCTTATTTTTAGATATGACGACGCAATGTGAATTGTTAACCGATTTCATTTATTAAAACGGGAGTAAAATTTGCTCTATGTAGTCCGGTTGGTCACGGAGTGCAGAAGTGGCATGGTTCAGTCCAGCCATATTTGCTTAAGAATCGACAGACATCCTTTGATTTAATCGAGCACTGGAGTTGTGGAAATCGGGGTATAGTAAGCGTAGTGTTAGACGGCCTTTGACTGGGTGACATGGTTGTCTGCGAAAGGTTACGAGTGTAAATTGAAGTACAAGTCGACGATAGGGCGCGATGGCGTCCGTTAGGCGAAGATATCTGTCTAACAATGAACTGATAAAGACTGATGTTGTTGGTGATGATGGTCATGACATTTATTTCTTCGCTCTGATATATTAATCAGGGCAATATAGCTTGGCTATATAGATTTTTTGCCCGGTGTATTGCAATAGGCTCACCACCCATGCCATAGTGGGACGTAAACATAACTGGTGGAATGTGGGAATGTACTACATTCCTCTACCTACCTCCTCGGGGATTACAGGCGTGAACTTACGTGACGTTTCAATACAGCTTGCGAGGGAACTTACCAAATCTCGCACCTATATTAAACTAAATCATTAATGTAAGTATACTTGTACATATAATCGCATTATCCGAGTGTGCATTGTGCATATAAATCTTATCCCTATCTTGTAACCGAAATATGTAATCATCTCTTGTAAAAAAAATACGTTTCGTAATGATTATGTCATAATTAAACTGCTATAAAACATTGCCGCTAACAATAAGTCGTATCAGTCTTATCTGTATAATGCACATGTAACGCTATTTTCACACAAGGTGAATCCATCAGCTCTTCATTATCCATGTGTAAACACTGATTATATCCCAAGTAGTAATTATAAACAAATGAACAAGCGCTATGGTGCATTATTTATTCGTTGTGCGTATTATTATGTAGCATAATCATCATTATCATCGGCCTATTGGAGTCCACCGCTGGACATAGTCCTCCCCTGAGGGGGTACGCTCATAATCCCTAGCGCTGGCATTTGGGTTGGGGACAATATTGGGAGAGCATAATAAATGATTTATTTATTCAAAAGAGAGTTTTATCTATATAGTCGGTGATAGGAATTAGAGTGATGAATTTTAAATTTATTCTGCTTGCTGTTGTCCGCTCACGATTTTTTTTGCATAGTTTCAATAGCGGAAATGTATTCTGTATCTTTCAAATATGTACGGCAGTGAAATTACTAAAAAGATAAGCAATGATTACAAAGTGCGGAAAATTTCACTAAACACCCCGAACGAATAATCTTGGAGACAAATAACTTTTGAGAAATGACGCCTTGAATGATGATCATGAAGTGGGAACAAAATGCAGTTCAACCTCGTCGTGATTAATGTGGGGGAATAGATAATTCCCAGTAGGTTCATTGTGAATCGAAATAGTGTAGGTTAGTTTCAGCAAAGAATAAAAAAATTATGTTAACAATATAATCACTTCGATTAGATCACACCATTTAGGCGTAAAATTATATTTTTATTCCACAACTTACGGGGACATTGATTATTAATTCTGAATAAATATATCGGGACATAAATAAATATAAATACGAATAGTGGTAAAAAGTGAAGTTAACTTTGGAATTAAGATAATATCAGTTACTATTATTAGGTTTTGAGAAGAAAAAATTGGTAATATAAAATACAATGATATTCCGATAAAACGATTTTTCAAAAAACTCTATAACTAATACATTTTAAAGCTACATTCCAATTTTCATTAACTCATACAATCGACACCGCATTTAATATCTACGCAACCCTAAATTCGGGTTGTCGGTGTTAAATTGCCGGTTTCGGCTGCTAATTTTTCGAGAAACTTTTCGAAGATAACATCTCGCGGCTACGTTACGAGTATGCAAATGAAGATCGTTTCATACAAAAAGTGTTTAAAAACAAAACTGTTTAATAATATCTCATTTATCAACCGGCACATCATCATGTTGATGTACCGGCGTTAGAGCGAAATGTATTTAAAAAGTTTTAACACACTCACACAAACATATACACTTACGCACACAGCTTTAATTCCTTTTCTTTTTCTTAAATACCGTTTGATGACGTCATTTTTAGTGGTCGTAGCGCAATTGTAATACCGAAATGTTATTTTCTTGATACAGATCTAACCGCGTATCGTTTTTGTGCGATGCCTACTGTGCTGCTAATAGATTAATATACATTTGTTTAACACTCGCGTACGACGCTCTGCAGGCGATTATTTAAACTTTATATAAAATTAATATGGTGGCGGAGAAAAAAAAAATTATATTTTTCAAATTCTTATTTTAAAATTGCATACGCGGATTAAATTTAAACATTTCATATGGAGTTTTAATTATTATTGTTTGTAGGTGACCCCACAAAATCTCCGCCTTGCGAGCTTGGCGGTCCAGGCTCGTTGAAATCGGAGCGCCTATCGTCGGACTCCAATGATATACTGGATCCGCAGACCGGCCTCAGAGGTTCTACTGGTAGCCTTCAGGTGAGGTTTTTTTTGTAAAGCCAATGGGAATGCCGTTAAAGATGAACGTAACGAAAATAAATACGACATATTCCCACTATTACTGTCTTCTGTCCTTATTTTTGTTGTAGTGCCATTATGTAATGGAAGTTATTTTTTCATTATGGAATGAAATAGCGCAATACTGTTTACTTTCTCCTAATACTAAGTTATTTAACCAGTGGACTGGCCATTTTATAGATACAATGATCCCCGCGTCACCGTTCATAAGGATTTCTGTAGACATAGATATCGTTAATATACATATAACTAAAGGAATGCCATACGCAAATTGTATTAATAAAAAAATATTTAATATTAACATGAAAGTGTGCTATAAAAATGTTATATTTTATAAATATGGGGTTTCCCCAGGATGGTAATCAGAATTGTCGCAACCCCAACGGTCCGGAAAGCATGGGGTCGTGTCGCATGGGCGGCGGTGGACCGATGGGGCCTGGCGTGTCAATGGGGCCAATGTCCAGCGAGGCCCAGACGCTGCCTTCCAATGTGATCAGCAAACAAGCGGGCAGCATGGAGGTAACATTGATCAATACATACAATAAATATAACATACATATCTTATGCATTTGATATATCATCATTATCAACCTATTGTAGTCCACTGGCGAACATAGGCTTCCCCTGAGATGTACGCTCAACAATCTCCACGCTGAACATGCGGATTGGGGATCGCAGAGCACATCTTTGTATATAATACGAAGTTGTGCTTTGCGATCAACATGTTTGCTTCTCTTATGCATAAGTATAAGATAAACATGTTGTAATGTATAAGATTGTTGATGTATAATTTTGTGTACATTAAATTGAATCACAAATGTGTTATAATATTATTATACATGAAGCTTAGAATATCGAATGAATCGTATGCCTTTAAAAATAATTACTTCTATAAATTATGAAATTAAATATGTGTAAGAATTATGAATCTGTACCAACTAACAATTATCTGCGAGGAGTGAATTATGTATAGTTGAGTATTACATTATAATTCTTTAGTGGTAATATTTCAATACAACTGCAGGGCGATAGGGCTAACAAAATACTACAAATAAAAAACAGGGTCGTAAGAAGTAATGCCAAGCTTAAGACGTACAAATGTATCGAGCTCTGTTTGAAATAAAATTCTAGTTTTTTTCTTAATATAATTGGATTTGGACCATCTAACTAATCACACAATAGCAGAAAAAAACGAGAACAGTAACTAAAGAAGAAAAATCTGATTTACGGATGATTTACGTATCTTAAAAGCCAGTGTTATGTTTATTGATAATTTTTAAATCATACAAATACAAATAAAGCGCAATGCACATATAATTAAAAAATCTATTCGTGTAAAAAACTTCTTTGTTTTAATATTTTTTATCAGCTGTTTAACAAGTTCGTAAATAGCAATTTTGCAATAATTGAAAAGGACATTGGTCTTTTTTAGTTTTATAGTTTTGTGCATCAAACACATTGAGACCGTGTGCGTAGGCGACGCTCCAATGATTTTCCAATTGCCTTTTTTATGTACAAGTTGGTACTTTGTAGGTGTAATTGTATATTTTATTTGGCTTGGTTGAAACAACAAAATATCATCGTAAAGGTGTGAGTGAAGAATGCAAGTATGTATTTCAATTCAATGGCATTATTTTAATATGAGAGAAAATATTACTAAGGGCACTGTGATAATGTGTTCCAATTAATTTGATGACATTTTCTTGTGTTGATTTTATTATCATACGTCATATTGATACGTTCCGTGCCACGGCATTTTTGTAGATTTTCCATTTAAGCCCCGTGGGGCGTATACGACCCATACTTAATGATTAAAAAAAGTCGTTTACATGTTTTAAGTAACCAGTTTAATCAATGGTTAATTTTGTTGGTTCAGTTTGACGTTCTTCGGTTAATAACGATGCATGTACGCCCAAAATTAAAAATTGTAGCACTATAAAAATCACAGCAAGTGACAGAGCATGACGTAAGAAAGTGGAGTTTTAGTAAAACATGGGTGTTCTCCCAGCAGCAAAGCCAGATCTTCGTGTTTTCGACAACGCTGGCCAACAAAGGAGCAGAAGCGGTTCTAACCGGACAGCATCAATCCATCATCGCGTACCATTGCGCACAGCCTGGTACCAAGAAGTATTTGGAGGTAGGTGTATATATGTATATAAATTGATTGGTTTATTTCTCTATTTTGTAACCTTTAATTTTTTCGCTGCTTTATTTTTAAATTTCTAACTGCTGTAATATAAGGGCATAGGAGAAAAAAGATAGAAATAGAGAATATGCATATAGGAAATTAATTTAAAAATTGTTTTTGTCACTTCCAGAAACATCCTTTAAAAATGGGTCAATTCAATAAACAAAGTCCCGCTCAGTGGTTGAATAACTTGGCCATGGCAAAGACCCGCGGTGGAATGAGAGGCGGTCCAAACATGATGGGTGGTCCCAATCAGATGAGTCACATGATGGGAGGTCCCATGGGGCCTAATATGGGTCCCATGGGTCACGGCGGGATGGGGCACATGGGACCCAATATGATGGGCCCAAGTAGGATGGGAGGACCCGGCAACCAAATGATGATGATGAAAGGCGGTCCCGGTCCTATGGGCCAAATGGGTCCGGGAATGGGCCCTATGGATGGGTTTCCAGGGGGCACCCCGTCCTGTGGTGTCATGGACGGCCTCGGTGCTGATGGTGAAATGCCCTGGGACACCGTGAGTATAGTATAGTAACATTGTTGACTATTTATTTAATTTGTTTTAATGAACATACTGTTTATAGAACGTTAACTGTTTTTAGAAAAACCCCTCCGTGATGTCAAATGGTATGGCTAACGGTCCATCGCAGCTGCCGCCGTGTTCCGAAGCAGGCGGAAACGATGGACCCAACTCCTCAGATAATTCGGCAATGTCGTGCCAACCGGGCCCTAAAGGTGAAAACTGAAATGTATTAGAGGGATGAGACTGGAGTAGGGAAAATCTAAATTTGATTTTTGACTCGTATATCGACTAAGTGCCTCTCCAGTCCATCCCTTTACAATGTGTATTGTGAATATTCTTTGATGTTCAGCTTTAGGCTCTGTATCAGCAGGTGTCAAAATACCGGACGAAAACTTGACGCCACAGCAACGTGCGCATCGCGAAGAACAGCTAGCCACCATTCGTAAGATGCAGCAGATGCTATTCCCGGAAAGCGGCAGCAATCCCAACCAACCCGGCGACGGTTCACAACCTCCAAATGACATAAACCCGCCCAACTCCAATGCCAACATGAATATGCCCTTCCCGCCTATGTCAGCACATGGCCCCATGGGTTCTGGACCGAACGGACCCATGGTTTCAATGCCCACTAGTATGAGCTCCGGCCCCAGTTGTACTATGTCGGGTCCAATGGGACCTAATGGGCCCATGGGGCCAGGTCCGATGGGTCCCGGAGGTCCTATGGGTCCTAACGGCCCCATGGGTGGACCGATGGGTGGAATGGGTGGGCCAGGGGGGATGGGAATGGGTGGACCAGGTGGAATGGGAATGGGTGGTCACAGTTCTATGGGGCCTAATGGTATGATGGGACCCAACGGTCCAATGATGCCCGGCATGGGTCCGAACGGGCCAATGGGCCCAATGGGGCCTTGTGGAATGAAAGGCATCAGAGGAGCCTGTGGAGGTCCCGACATGAAGCCAGGAATGTGTACAGATATGCATATGAGCAGAGGTTGCGGTGGTCCCATGGGAGTAAGAATATTTTTATATAATTAGTATTTCAAATTTGATGTTGAACTTTATTAAATCTCATTTCTATTATAGCGGATGCCTAATCCCATGGGTGGTATGGGAGGGCCCAAACCTTGTATGATGGGTGGTCCTCACATGGGACCTCGAATGATGCCGGGACCTAATTTAAATGCAATGAATGGTAAGTGTGCTTTTATTTGTAAAGGAGAATATATTTAAATGAATTGCCTATATCCGCCAGTATCAGTTTAGAATATTATTCATGACATCTTTTTTGACTTGCTCTTAGGTGGTATAATGATGGACGGTGGTATGATGGGCGGCATGGTGTCACACGGCGACTGCGGCCCGGAACATCACGGCTTACCGGTGAATGGTCCCATGTGCGACGAGTACGGACGGGGCAGAAACGTAAGATTTCCTTCCTCCTATTAATTTTTCGCTAAAGATGACGAAATTATAATCGCGTAATAATTCTTTATTTTTAAGAAATATAATATGAACGATTGCTTTTAAAATATTTAGTATTATCTGAATATAGCACTTCACATTTTCCGGTTATCTCACATCAACACATCTCTTTCGTGCACTAAATTATGTTGACTTTTTGAACGATTTTATTTAGTGAAATTCATGCATGTTATCGATCTTAAATAAGTAAATCGTATCATTTAAATCAACGATTAATCGACTGTGAAATTTACGTATTATTAAATTATTTTATAATTTAAGATAACGTCCTTTGATTACTTCAGATGGGTCCAGGTGACCCCGGCGGGCTAGGTCCAGGGTTAGGCGGGCCATTAGGTGGGGGCGGCGCGGGGCACAAGCCTCTTCGCAGCCCCAAAAGTCCGCCGCCTAACGACATCGACTGGCAGAAACTACACCATCAATTTTTCGACGACCCCAAGCCCTGCGATAATGATCTAAGTAATTACAAAATATATATTAACAATATACTTAGGTATCATAAAATCACAGGTCAAATGAATGAGTCTTAATCAAGTTTGATTTCTCTTTATTCTTATGAAGTGGTGCCGTACTTAAAAGTATTTCGGCTATTATAAAACAAACAATTCGTGGACTAAAGCATATCTCTTATTTATATGATCTGTGTCCATAAACCATGTTATCAAGCCATCTAAGTTTATATAACCAACAAATTAATTCTATCGGTCTAATAGTGTTAGTAGAGCTCTGTGCCTACAGACTTAATTTTTAAAGGTGATAATGCATGCGCTTCGTTTTAATAACTAACTGAGATCATGTGATTTCCAGGTACACAAGTGAAATCTCCATGTTCAGAGCGCGGTGGCTGTTTGCCACCGCCTCCCTATGGTGCTTCTCCCTTACACCGTTCCGCCTCAGTGCCTATAGGTATGTATAAGTGCAAGTAACTGTAATAGGAATACCAAATTTTAAAAAACCTTTTCTTAAAATATTTTGGTCCGTATAAATTATGGTTTACCTTCTTTTTAAAGTTCTGTTATATGCTACAGACATTGAGTGACTTTCAATTCTTTGCCCAGGACTTCATTGTTCCAAAGGAGTAATGTTATCCATATGGATTCGTACATATTTGTCTTTATAGTTTTAATTTACTTCCAACTTGAATTTCGTCATCAACAATAACAGTTTTGCTGTTGAATATGAGTGAAAAATATTAAGGCCTTAATATGTCAGGCTGGCTAAATCCGCGCTGGCAGACTATACACATACATGGCAGACTATATACATTGTTATTTATATTTATTCTTGTTGAAAAAAATATTGTAACATAGTCGTGTTTGCCAGTTCGTAAAGGTGTATTGTCCCACAGCGACGCAGTCGCCGTCGCACGGCGGCGGGCCGGCGATGCCCATGTCGGCGGAGGCGTCGCGCGCGGGCTCGGCGCTGTCCAGCCCCGCGCACTGCAAGCCGCCGCCCAAGCAGGACGCGCCGGGTGCGTACCCCACCGTACCCCACCGTACCCCACCGTACCCCGCCGCGACCGCACCTCTACACCCACACTAACATTAAACCGATACTATTATTGCATAACATCGTGTCTTGCATTTAACCGGTTCTAGAACCGACTACTTTATGTCACAGTAGCTTTTTTATTTTACATTTAAAAGTTCGTAAAATCAGTCAATATATGCTGACTGTTGTGAAAGCATTTAAACGTTTACACATGTACTGAATTTATATTTTAAATTATGAATGGGAGCCCTCTAAGGGATATACTACATATTTACGGAGTACATAAAATGAAAGCCATAGAAGTAGAAATGCATGTATTAATTTTCTTACCTGTGTTAGACATTTTCCCAACCACATGTTTTTTATGCATTTCACACCGAATGTTAAATTCTTATCTTTTTAGAAATTGGTTTGAAGTGCGTGCTTTTTTGTTTTATTTTTTGTTTTCTGTAGTTGTAATGCGTATTTTTTTGTTTTCCCCTCCCCCGCAATACGCTTGACGCTTGAAATCCCATCGTGTGACGAAATAACATCGAAAACAATATATAAAATTGGCACCATACGGGAACCATTACACGACAACGGAATAAAACCAACTTTGGCATATGTGGCTCGATATGATTACAAACAATTGGGAAACATTGAAATTATTGGAATACATTTGATCAAATGTTGACCACAATAGAAATATTAGAGAAGTTGGACGATGGTGTATTTGTCCGAACTCTCCAATGTTTGGCGGCGCAGCAACAGAAGATACAACAGGGTGGGTCGCACGGAAAGGAACCAAGTTTGATGCCAGTACCGTCCCCGCAACAAATATCGTATCTCAACCAATTTGAAGGTAACTCAAAACAGATAGTCGTTGACAGAAATGCATCGCCGTAGGTCAATTGTAATAAATCTCATTATATACACAAGCCGAGTCTGAAATACATTGTTACACATAATATTTTGCAATTGGCCTGTGTCATTTCGTTTCTGATTGCGACGTTCGTTCGATGCTAGTTCATACCGCTTTGTTAGTTACACCAAAGATAGCCAAGTTTTTTTTTACCAATTGATTTCTATGAAATGTCATTTACGATGAAACGAAACATGGCGATCTTTTGAAAATGTTGTTTTATTTTCATAGACCTCTTTTTTTTTAATTTTTAATTGTTGTGTGTGTGTGATATTCTTCTTCTACTTTGTGTTTCCATGTGGTGGTGGTTGGTGAAAATGTGCTAACATATACTTTCATACTCTATGGCTAATTTGTTTTCTCATTTGGTTCACATGTTCGGTATGTTATCTTGTTCATTGCCGATGTTATTGATATATGTGTTCGTATATTGTTTAGGGCAAGAGTTAACGATACAGAAACAGCCGAACACGTCGCTCAAAGACAACGGACCGCCGTCGAACAGCGGCGGGCAAACCCCACAGTCTAGTTCTAATCAAAAGTCGCCTGCGGGGTAAGTAATTTTTTCTTTCAAGAAACTGCAATTGTTTGTTTGACTTCATTTACGAATTGTAATATACAAAGAAAACACATTTTTCTTAAATATATGAATCAAATATTGCTCTCCATGTACTGCTTACTGAAAAACTTGACAAGTGTTATATCATTTAGAGAACTGTAATCGATGACAATTGGATACATAGTTCTATAAACTCATACAAACTTAAACAGTTGAAGGTATAATTCAAATATGTAACTATTTCTGACTGTAACTACACTGACAACTATATCTGACACTTATTTTGATCGATTAGAGGTCTTGAAAGTCAGCAAGATTTCTAAAGATGTTGCGCAATGGAATATACATGGCTTGTTGTTATTTTCCAGCATGATGCCGGGCACGCCTGAACCTCATTCATCACTATCAGAACAAAGGGCAGGCAGGTTTTCATTAGAACAGAGTCCAGGGTTCAACAATCCTCAAACACCCACCTCTGGGGCGAATACTAAATGTGGACAAGGTACCAGCAGTACTGTCTATATTTTCCTTTACAAATATTATAGCTCTGTGGTTGAGTTATATTTACAACAATATAATTAAATATATATTTTTCTAAGTAAATACTGCTCATGATGTGGTATACTCTGCTCTTATCAATTGTTCATGTGGCAATTTAAATAGCTTAGCAGAACTGAAAATAATCTTTATACATTAATTTCAACTATATTGCAGATGATAAATCCAGACCGAGCCCATCATCAAATAGGTCGAGTCAAGAGAGCGCATCTAAAACGCCTCAACGTGAATCGTCAGGATTGAACCAAGGACCATATGCACCTTCATCTTCAGCATCATCTTGTGCAGGAAACGTCAAGGGCAGTTGTAGTATCGTATCCACTGCGCCGTCTGTTAGTATGGATGATAACATGACTTCGAATAATGAGGTGTGTCTAATGTACCATCATCTATGTGCTAATAAAGTTCTGGACCAGCTTCTACTATTGAGCCTTATATGGAATTAACAAGCTTTGAATGAGCTTTTGTGTTAACATTCAATCTAAGCACATTTATGGTGTGACTTGTTTTCACATTTAGTGAACTTTCCAGAATTTATGTTTCAAATCAAATTATAACTGTTTTGTTTTACAGAATACATTATCTGGAGGTCCAAACAGCACAAGTTTACCAGGGCCATTCCCTGGACCATGCAGTATGAACAGGCCAGACAACATCCCTATCAACCCTAATCAGGGCCCCAATGGCCCCATGGGTACATCCACGTCTTCCTTCGATCCTATTTCGTCTCTCGCTCAAATGTCTCAACAGTTGACGAACACGGTTGGAGGAGGCGGCCCCGGCCCTGGGGGACCCATGGGGCCAAACGGTAGTGGCATGGGACCTTTTGGGTCTGGACCTCACCATATGCAGCATCATCACTCAATGCATCCACATGGACATCCTCATATGATGATGAATGACTTAGGTGAGTGATTTGATAAAAACAAGATAGTAGCGATTTAAGTATAATAAGAAACTAAAATATGTAAAAAAGTAACTTCACGCCTGTAATCCCTGAAGAGGTAGGCAGAGGAATGTAGCACATTCCCACGTTTCACCAGTTAC